>WKLE02000211.1:0-29526 GCA_014885115.2 Asterionellopsis glacialis
CGACAACATAGAAAAAGACAGAGAAGCCTAGTTTGGGTGTGTCTTGTTCTTGGTTCTAATAAAAACTGTTCTTTAAAGACTATCACCTCTTCTAAAGTATCGACCTCGTACGTATTTATTAACCATCTTATATAAAGTCGAAGAAACAGCAATGAAATTCGGATATTCGATTGTATCGTTCCTTTCAGTGGTGTTTGCTACTACTGAAAGATGTCATGCATTATCATTATCCATGTCATCCTCATCATCAGTCAATAATTTTTCTGGAGGGACTAGTAGTAATGTTGAAGTATTAAGAAGCAATGAACCACTAGCTATTGCAACTCAAGAAGGTGTGGTGAATACTGGTAGTTTGGCAAATAACAATCACATGACTCTAAAGAATCGTCGTGCATTTCTTTCGTTTGGTTTGGGCATTGCTGCTACGACTATTTTTAGTACTAGTCATCCTCAGGCTGCCCGTGCTGCAAATTTACCTCCTACAGGTAAAAAAGCACCTGATTTTGAATTACCCAATTCGCGTGGTGATGGTGCTACATCTTTAAGCACATTGACAGGAGATGGCACTAAATGGATTGTATTGTACTTTTATCCTGGTGCATTTACATCAGGATGCACATTGGAAGCCCGCGGATTTCAAAAAGATTCAGACACGTATAAAAAATTGAATACCCAAATTGTAGGTGTCTCTGTCGATACCGTTGAAAAAAATTCACAGGTAAGGTAACGTTTGTATCGTTGTGATGTCCATGTCTAAATTTGTTTTAAAATTGTCCAATTATGTTGTATATTCTACTGTATCTCATGTGATGAGTATTTTTAATTTTTCATTTATTCATCTTCAAAACGAACAAATAAAAATATAGTTTTGCAAGGAAGAAAATTTAGATTTTTTCATGTTGAGTGATGAAGGTGGTAAAGTGTCCAAGGCCTATGGTACAGCATTGTCTATTCCTGGATTTGGTACATTTTCGAATCGTCAAACCTATATTATAGATCCAAATGGTAATTTACGTTGGGTCTTTACGGATGTAGAAAGTCATATTGCACGTCATTCGACAGAAGTCGTAGACAAATTACAAGAATTGCAACAAGAGCAAGTATAACGAAAAGGCGGAGAGTGTGTGTGAGAGAGAGAGAGAGAGAGAGCAAGAAAAAGGCAACAAACCTAATCCATGCGCAAAGGACTTTCTTTCTACATGGTTCAAAAGTCAGTTACTTTGGTTTTGGTTTCTCACCCAGTTGTTCAGTGCTTCTTGGAGAGAACCTTTCAGTAGTCCATGATTCTACCATAATTACGGTTTTTAACAAAAATGATAGCCAGAAAAGTTTTAGTAAAATAAAAAGAAATAGACATTAGCACTAGTGGATTCCATTCTTTTTCAAAAAAACTTTTTTTTTGGTATGTACTGTAAGCAAACAATTGTTTTAAAAAAAGAGAAACTAAATTATGTTTGTTATTTTTACTTCTTGTAGAAAGACTAAGTCATTTAACTCGACGATGCAACATTGAGTTGTGTTGTGTTATGGTAATCAACCTTTGTGTGTTTTGAACAAATAAGAGAAACGTCTCGTGTATAACTATATTATTTGCCTGTTCGATCTGCTAAAAAGGCATCAAAGTCATCTGCTTCACCTGTAGTTTTCCCACCAGCCGGTGGTGCTGTAGTAGGAGTTAACGTAGTATCACCAAATGGATCATCTGATTTGGTTGCAATTTTAGTATCAGAAACTGGTGACGAATCTAATAATAAATCATCTAATTGATTTGCCACACTGTTCGTTGCTGCTGCTGCTGCAGACGCAGAAGATGCATCCGATTCAGAGGAGGATGCGGAAGCTGCAGTTGTTGTGGCAGGTGATTCCGTCAAGGATATAGTTTGAATATCTGCCAATTGTTTTTGTAAACGATCATTCACTTCTAAACATTGGAGCAAGACTTCTTCGCTGAGAACACCCTGATGAGAGGATCCTACCTCGACTAATTCCACCATGCGTGGTGCACATGCTTCTAAAAATCCTACGACTGCCAACAATGTTTCATTGTTTTTAAGGGATGGTGTAGGACTTCCATCACCTGGATGAATCATGCTTTCACATAAATCCATTTTTTCAACCAAGGTATTGACATCAGCGGATATCTTGGCATCCACGGTTGGATTCGGACCAGGTGGAACATTCATCGCACCGGGTTGTGTTGCAGGTGGAGCTTCCATTCTTGTGCTGTTGTTTTGTCGCCGTTGTTTTTAGTGAACGAAAGAGATTAAGGGAATCTAGAGATGCTGGTAATGAAGAGGAACAAGGTAGTGTATGATGAGCTTGTTTCAAATGCTACGAATCAATGTCAAACGAAAGAAGAGGGGAGGAATGACTTTCATGGAGAAGAGAGAGAGAGACAAGAGAGAATCTAACGCATCACACGACAAGAACTCTCCATGCTTTTTGCAACACCTCAAAAACACAACACACACATCCTAAACACGACCGGGAAGTAAGCCAGGATCCATGAAGAACTCCCAAGATTTCATGTAATGTCTAAATCGACCCTAAAAGCTGATGCCGTAAACATATGGGGCTTCTAAGGAATAGCAGGGGTAGTAAGTATGCCAGATGATGATGATGTGCTGGATGATGCGCCGAAACTGACAGTCTGTACGTCCCCTCAGTGCTGATATTTCATACCTCTAGCTAGAGAGTATTCAGTACAGGTATGATGATTTCGACATAATAATATGCACATGTTTACGATTTTATCAATCGAGGATCAGGATATGGATCCTGGGGGTCCTACTGTACGAATGCGTGTGGTCATCGATGTTCTCTCTGACAAAAATGCGAAGGGGAGAGTTACTGAAGTGTGACAATAGCAAATAACCGCAAAGGGATTGCCCGTGGGACGCTTGACAAGATAGAGATCGAGAGCCGTGATTGTGGAGCGATTTGTACTCCTCATCTATAACATATTCTTGACTAGTTGCTTCTGCAAATTGTCCTTGCATCTCTGTAGAGAGTAGACGACTCTCCTTACCACGACTCATGCCATCAGTGCTCAAATCATTCTTTTCCTTCCTTTTGTGGCCATTCCTTGTCATTATAACGTCTCGTCAAACAACGTCAACCGCATTTGCGTTTCTTACTAACAAGAGAATTACAAGGACAACACCACCAGCAATCATTGCTTTCTCTCCAACAGCAAAACATCATTATTATTCTTTTACAAATACCATGTCGACGTCAACATCTACGTCAACTAGTGTAGCTGCAACTACTAAAAAAACGTTTGTCTATGGGAAGGATGATGCCTTATTTGGTTGTATCGAACGTCAACAGGGTACGAAACCCTTTGGTAATTTATTAGATGCTGGAACAGGAACACATTCCTTACGTTGGATAGCTACATTATTCGATGAACCCAAGGGCATGACACATTATACAGCTGTCACCGCCGATGCCACCATGAAACGGAACGTACAAGAAGAAGCGGATAGATTAGGTATATTAGACCGCGGAAATGTAATTATTGGCAATTGGTTCAATATGGACAACGACAATGAAGATAATGAAGAATTCCCTTCCTCCCTATCATATCAACTATCAGATACCTTATATGATACAATCATTGCCGATTATCTCATTGGTGCCATGGATGGATTTTCACCGTACAAACAAGATTTGATGATACCCAAATTAGTCAAGCTATTAAAGCCTGGTGGTAGATTGTACATTGCTGGACTACAACCTTTACCTGATAAGGCAGACGGTGATGCCAACATTATTTGTAAAGTGCGACAAGTACGTGATTCCTGTATTTTATTAGCAGGACATCGCTGTTATCGTGAATACCCCGTCAATTGGATTCAACGTCAATTACTACAAGAAGAAAGTATGAAATTAATGGATACCTCTAAATTTCCAATCTTGTATCGACATGGAACCATTGTCAAACAAATTAATGTGGGTCGATCGAAATTCCCCTACTTTGCAACCAAAGGCATGGCTACCGAAATGGGGAAAGTATTGGATGATTTGGAACGTCAAAGTTTAGAGGCTACACAACGTTCACCTACAGGACAAATTACATTAGGATTTGACTATGTCGTTGCGGCTGAAAAATTATAATCAATAATAACAACTAAAAAAACGGCAAGAAAAAGAAAAACAAATTCTTTGGAGCATTATTCTCTTTAAAACTTTTACAATAGACATTAGAAGATATCATATAATGTAAAACAATAAATCTAAACTACTTAGTCTCTCTAGCTAATATATATCTGCTCTGCGCAATAGGACCAACCGTACTTTGTAAAGGTGGACTAGAGCAGTGGCTCCACAACAGTACCTGTACTTTGTGTATCCGTTTTCGCCAATACAAATCATATTTCTAGCTCACTTGATAGGTTCATTGAGACGAGGAGAAACACAAGAAAATTTTAAACTTGCAGTCAAGTGTAATGGATTCAAAGCTCAAAGTTCATATACACACTAATCACATTACTCTTTTTTTTAATTATCATAATCACAATCGTTATGATCCACCTTGTTCAAAACTGAAATATCAAAACCTTTTTCCTCGGCTAATTCTTTCATTTTAGTGACAAGATCTGGAGAAGGATTTACTTCACGAGTAAAAAGCCATAATCCTGAATTATTTGTACCCGTGCCAAGTTTACAACCGCCGTTATCCCCGGGGATCGTAGGTTGTCCACCACTGATAATAGCCCATCCTTCCTCTGCATTGTATTCCACTACCCAATATGGACCTGCCAATCCGGTAGGAACAAAACAGGGTGCTACAGCAAGTTTCGAGGGAACACTCTTATTGGGTGTGTACGCACAAAGTTTGGAAAAGAAGGAATCGCCCGAATTGACGGGAGTACCATCCTCACGTTGAGAAAAATTCCGTACATCCAATTCATATTTTGGACTCAACCAACTCCACCATGTCTTACGCCTCTTACTATATTCTGCATAAACACAATAATTTTGTTCAATGGGTAGGTATTGAATTTCTTGTTGTGCTTGTATATACCAACGACCATCAATGTAACTTTCTACACTGAAATTTTCTGCAGTTGTTACTACCTTACATTGCTCTTCTTCCTCCTCCTCCTCCTCTTCTTCTTCATCATCACAGCCAAACAACCAACACCAACCAAGATCACGATGGTTTTGAACGGAAGAAGAAGATGTTGTCATCATATTATTATGCATGATGGGATCGGTGTTTGATGGTTCTAGTAAGGACGATAATGATTCGTCATTCCCACTGCATGGATGCATTAGAAGAAAAATAAAAATGATTTTGCTTAGTCTTTATGATAAAAAAACAGAGGAGCAAAATTTCAAACAATACAAAGGAAAGACTATGACTTACCGCAATGAGGAATTGCCCAATGCAAACGCAGGGAATGCAAACAGGTAAGCTATCTTGAGCAACATTCTTTGTTGATTATCTATACTTTGTGGTTATATCGATAACAGAGATCCGTTGTGTGAAGTAGTGTAAGCTCCTTGAATTATCTATCTATGGAGAGGGTGGGAATAAAGGAACAAAAGAGAAAAAACAAGAGTGATAGTTGGACGTGGATGAAGTGAGATGGAGAGTCACATCAGAAGCATATCAACAATGCACGACTTACGTATGTGGCATTTTATTGGAAGTAGTTCATAAATAACTAGGACCTACGATGGGAATACCTACATCTCCTGCATGTCGTTGCAAGTAATATGATTAACCAAACATATTAAAATATACAAGATGTAGTGTTCAAGACAATTCAAGAAAAGGCAACTCAGCCACGTCATATTTGGATGTAGGGTCCTACAGTAGGACCTGGTACTGCCGGAACATCCAAAGGACCAAGACTCAAGTGACCTGTGACAAACTAGGTCCGACTGTTACCGTCCTTCTGCTATCTAGCGTGATTTTTAGACTCCCCACTACTTTGCGTTCGCTATTTTTCGAAACTGAGCATCGTTATCCCAATTTAATTTTTCTACGCCATCGACAACTAAGTTCTCCGTGGCGTAGCAAAAATCAATTTTGGATGACATCGTCGTGGTCCGAGAAATAGCGAACGCAAAGTCATCATCGTCGATCCCATATCGTCGTCTCGAAACTCCTTTTTCCTCAAAAACGATACTCCTATTATTTTTTTATATATAGTATACGTGTCTGCACCCATGCCAGCGTGATTACTTAGTAAAATAAATTGTCGGCGTAGCACTAATATTTTTTTACATATGAACTGATTTGAGGGAGCTAAGTATCAAGCCAATTCAGTATTTATAATCTTATTCTGTATTATCAAAATTTAGAAACGATACAAGTTCACAATCATCCATATTCTAACTGGTAATGTAGTTGGTAGGACTAGTCCTACTACAATAGACGGAATCTAGAGAGATCAAGATCTTTCTCCCAATTGGTAGTACCTGGTAGGTGTATTAGAGGTCCTCTCTACTAGAGAGCTAGAGATTTCTGGGGTGAAACTGGAATCCTGAAAAAATTACGCTCTCTCTAGTAGATAACTGAAGGACGGTACAGTGCTTACGGTACTAGTCCTAGGTAGTTCCTTTTCGGCTACCGCTGTTGCCCGGCAAATGAGAGAGTCTTGTTTAGATTTTTTCAGCATCTGCACAACCTCTTGACTCTTCTTACTCTTTGCACTGACAATACCGAGCAGCGAGCAGGAGTCATCGATTTCCACTTCACTATATGTAAAGAGGAGTACCTGGTACAATATTAGAATGGTAGAATCATGCGAAACATGTGGATGGGCAGGTGAGACGGATTGTTTGTTTTTTCTTGTTTAGAATTACGGTTCAGAGAAAGTCCGTCTATTCTGCCATGGTTAACGATGTTGTATTCTTCTGTAAGGGGATTGCAAACTCACGTGACGAAAACGACTATTGTTGTTCCTTCCTTTACATTATATAAATCTGCAGCTGCAATCCTTTCAATGCTAGTGTTTGGATCATTCGGTGTTCCAATCAAAAGCGATGCAGCTAACAGTGTTGACGTTGATCCGCTTGTCTTTCAGAGTTACAAAACATTTATGTGTTTCGTCACTTCGTGGATTGTTCTACTATTTGGGCAAGAATTCACCTACACTCCTTGGGGAATTGTCAGTGGGTTGTTCTGGGTTCCTGGTGGAGTAGCAACTGTGTATGCTATCCGATCTGCAGGGTTAGCGATTGCCATCGGAGTGGGGTCTAGCTGTATAGTTTTGGTTTCTTTCACTTGGGGGATTTTTATTTTTAATGAAAGAGTGCGTTCGAAATTCGGTGCATGCTTGGCTGTCTTTCTTATGATGATGGGTCTTTGGGGTATGGCGTACTATTCGTCGCCTCAAAAAAAGTCAGGCAATACCTTTTCTGCAACGGAAGATGAATTGCAAGAAAAAGAAGGACAAGATGGAGTACAAAAAATACTTCCGTCATCACATCACCAACCATATCGTGAAGTGGATGTAAATGAAGATGATGACGTCCAGGACAATATCAATATTCAGAATCTTGAACAAGATGATGTTTTCACGGATGATGACGAATCTTCAGGAAGATCCGGAATCGAAGTGGATAGTGCCGACGGTGTTGTCCGTAGTGGACCACACTCGGAAGATGTTCTAATCTGCGGCTACAAAGTCTCCAAGAGAAAAGTCGGGATAGCTGCTGCCATGTATAATGGTATCTGGGGTGGAAGTATAATGGTACCAATGAAGTACGCTGGCGATGAAACTAAAGGTGTTGGATATGTAATCAGCTTTGCGATTGGTGCCTCTATCATTACCTTGTTCTTGTGGGTGCTAAGATACATCTATCATGTTAGTCGAACAAGGTCATTCGTACGTGCCTACAAGGCACTTCCATCCTTTCATATACGGGTTATGTGGTTGGCAGGAGGAATTTCGGGAACTCTATGGAGTATTGGTAACTTTTGTAGTATGATTTCAGTTGAATATCTTGGAGAAGGTGTTGGATACAGCGTCAGCCAAGCAGGTATACTTGTATCTGGTCTGTGGGGTATTTGCTATTTCCACGAAGTTGTTGGTGCTATGACAATAACGAAATGGTTCGGTAGTGCCCTGGTAACTATTGTGGGGATTTTGTTTTTGAGTTATGAACATCATGTACCAAAAGAATCATAGCTCCGTTGTAAAACCTCAGAATATCAGAATAAGTATGAGATGAAGATCTAAGTTACTTGCACGTACTGTTCCATATCAAGCAGTGTATATCTGTGGCAAACCACCCGCCGCCCCGCGATGGAATCAACAGTATGATTAACTAACTGTTGTAAGCTGTGTAGGCAGCTTGTAACTTTGCTTTGGTATCTGCCAAAAGCTGGGCACTAGTATCTTCCTTAAGAACCATTGCATCACTGGCGTCATTTGGTGAAAATCCCACTGCTAAAAGTAATTTTTTGCACCAATAAATGGCTTTACTTTTGTTTTAAAGGCTTTGGTTTCCATGTTGATACTTTTGAATTTGTCTTCTTCTGGTTTATCAGCTACAATGCCCACGTATGAAAAAAGAATTTTAAGGCATGTACCTCCATCCCCACCAGCCCAGTAGGACCATACTTTCTTTCTGTAGTCATCGATCTTGGCAGCTGATGCCGTCATTTTGTACCTTTTGTGTTCCGTATGTGCTTCTGTGTCATCTTCAGCACCTGCACCAACATCATATTGAATAGCACTGGGATTGTATCCCTAGACACCAAGAGAAGAATGCAGTTTACCCTTCTTGGCCTTTACATTGCCCTGCGCCTTACTTTTGGAGGGTCCCCAAATCCCCCAACCACCTGGTGCTCATTATCAGAAATGGTGACAGATGTGAGTAATTAAATCCCTCTCTGTGAGGGCTGGGACCCTGAGACACTACACAATCCAATACAGCCTAACACTCCAACCCCAGAGCTCCTGCACCCTGAAGTACCTTTTTGCTGCAGCTTGTCCCCTGACCATTGATATTCCAACAATCCCATCTGCAAGATTGGACAGCTTCATTGATGATATAATCAGGGTTTTCCTAGACATGCCAAAGAACAGACAAATATAACCGCACATTCAGTCCCATTAGTCATGCACATTACTTCTTGGCCCCATGCCAGATATTCAGAGCCAGTTCCCAGGAGAGCAAATATATCAGAGCCAAATCTTGAAGCAGAGGGAACCCCCTACAAGATCCAGATTGTCCTGGGATGGGAGCCAAATACAAGAGTACTCACTATGCTACTCCCCTATGACAAATTTTGAGCATGGTCAACAGATACCATGACCATAATCTGCAACAAAATGGTAACACTCAAGAAGGAGCTGGAAAGTACAGTGGGAAGACTCAATTATGCATCATTTGTGATACCACTATCCAGACACTTCCTTAACTGCCTGACAGACAGATTCAAACAAAAGTAGAAGTTCTATAAGTTACAAAAGATTACCCTCTCAAAAAGGATCTTTCAGACCTTAACTTTGCCCCAACTTAGTTGCTCTTTGGAAGCCAAGCATTGCACTCTCTGACTCCTGCCTGTTTGGGCTAGGAGGATTCACATGGAAAGGGCAGGCATGGAGGTTGCAGATTCCATGAACTTCCCCTCTCTACAGCAATGATACTGCACACAACTTCCTTGAATTCTGAGCTATGGCAATAACTATCTGGCTATCCATAAAAGAAGCCAACAAGGATGGAGAATCACAGCTCTGTATATTAGGGCTGGGGACAACACCTCTGCACTTAGGTGGCTGTTTAGAACCTCTAAGATCCGTAAGCATTCAAAGTACTTTGAACATTGCAACCTGGTGGCTAGGAAGTTAGCCTACCTCATAACCACCTCTTCCTATTGCCTTTATTCCCAACATCTAAAAGGGAAAGCAAACATTGTCCCCAATCTGCTCTCCTATACAGGATCCCTGAGAGGGGATCCACATCCACTTGCTCCAGACAATGGATTATCTGACTCTGACCTCACTCACCTCTTTCATACTTATCTACCACAGCTAATTCCCAAGGATTTTAAGATCTCATGCCTTCCCCATGACATAGTCTCCTTTGCCACTCCAGTGGTGCAAACTTCTGAATTGTCATGGATTCAGTACAAGAAGGATCTCATGAAAAATGTGTCAGGGTCATGCTTTAACGAATGAATTGACATGGATAACCACTCATTCAAATGCATTCATTCTTCTTTAATTTATCAATTTGTCAACTTTGTGAGAGTATTTTTTGACTTTCTGGTACACTTTCACTTTGAGTTTGCAAAACGTTTTTGGTATTTTTAGTTTTAGTTTTAGTTTTCTATGTATGAATATTATGTTTACTTTTACTTATACCTTTGCTATTACTTTTACTTTTGGTACCTTTAGTTTTAGTAATCTTTTATTAGCTTTACTTCTACTTCTACTTTTACTTCTCTGACTTAGTTTTAGTTTTAACATTTCACTTCTTAGTTCTTTTAATTCTAGTTCTACTGTTACTTATAGTTTTAGTTCTAATTTTGCTTTTTCTAAAAGCTATTGCTAATTTTAGTGTTTTTTAAACTTTCTCTCACTTTTTTAGTACTTCTAGTTCTAGTTCTAGTTCTACTTTCACATTTATTTTTTCATTTACTTTTACTTTCAATTCTGACATCTCTTTTGTTACTTTTAGTTTAGTTTTAGTTGTACTTCTGCTTAAAGCTTTGCTTTTAGTAGTTTTTCTGTTTTGAGTATGATTTTTCATTCTCCTACCACTTTTACTTTTACTTTGCAAAAAGCTTTTGGTATTTTATTTTAGTTTTTGTTTTGGTTCTTTAAATATGACTATTATGTTAATTATACTTTTACTTTTAATTCTAACATCTCTTTTGTTATTTTTAGTTTATGTTAGTCTATAAGTTGTTGAGGGATGGTAGAGTGGGAGAATTCAAATATATGTCAAGTTTATTTGGTGGTGAAAAATGCTCTGGAGAAAAAATTGACAGGATGACAGAGTGATTCAGATATCTGTCTTCTACTTTTTTTTTAATTGAAATGTTTCAGAGTGCTAGCAGGATTAAATTGCAGATTATCTCTTCATTTCATCCAGGTAAACCTGTTATACCACTGTTGGTGGCAACTTATTGATTAGGGGTAAAGCATGAAGTTTTACTTCTGCTAAAAGCTTTGCTTTTACTAGTTTTTCTATTTTTGAGGTTTCCTTTTCATTCCCCTAACACTTATACATGTCCCTTAATGCTCAACTCACCACCCACTAAAATAGTTAGAAGCATGATATGGGTATGTTATTAATTAAGATGTTCAGGGTAGAGGATCTTATTGTTATATGGTGGACCAGTATTTTCTATTTAACATTATGAATCATCCCCTTTCTATTCCACAAGATGGTGATTTGACATCAAATTGTCCATCTTCATTCTTCATTGAAGTAAGCAATGCTTTTCATATTCTGTATCATGTAGAACAAACTGAATGTGTAGATTTTTTTCTTGAATTTATGGACTATTTCAGGAGATGATAAACCAGGCACAAAATGGTTAGCAGTACCATACAACAGAAGTTGCCAGACATAGGTGATAAAATATTATGTAAAAAAAGAGAAAAGAAAGTACCTAAATAATTAAGAATATATATTGACCTTATCCTTTATACTTGCAGCAAATTTCTAACAAACTTTATTTTCTAAATCAGAAGATGTTCAGAACCGTTACAAAAGCAGAAAACACCAGATGAGCTCAAAAAAAAGGTTGACAAGGATCCTAAGTTAAGAAGCTAATCTTAAGCTTTGTTTTACTTTGTGATTACAATATATATACCTCTGATGTTTGGAGGCATTATAGCCTGATCAAAATTTGATAGCAGTACCACCAATTTTAAAAATGAGACAAAGGCAAAATACACTTCTCTTCTCTCTTTTATTTCCTCTAATGATAAGCTGAGAGGGTATGAAAATATAGCTGAGGTACCATAATACTAAACTTATTAGTCAGTGCACCACCATACTTGCTAACAGGGATGGATAAATAAAGCCTATACTATTTTTTAGTAGGTACCAGAACAAAGAGACACCAAATGATGGGAATTACTAGTGACATCATGGATAGTAGAGGAATGGTACCACAGCTCCTGTTCCAGTACAGAAGAAGTAGAAGAAGCAATAGTATCAGTACTAGTAGTATAGAGCCACCACCTAATATTAATCAAGATATGGTAATTTCAAGTTACAATATGCAACATTTAGAATATTATGCAATGGTGGGGAATGCATAATGATGATTACTTTTTATTTAGGTAATCTGAATGTTAATAGTATGTGCAGGACAAAATTTTACATTGAAATGAGATACTGTTGGATCTAAAATTATCAAAAAAGACTTAGAATTGATTGATATGTAGTAATTTCAAGTTACAACATGTAATATCTAGAATAATATGTGCACTCCACCTTGGAGACTTTAATATTTTTTTTAGTTTATAATTTTTTTCCAATTTCTTTTTTAATAATCTTATACTGTAGGTTATAATGTATATTATTTGTTTATTTTGGTTAGCTGTCATTCATTGTGGTTAGTAACATGATACTATGAACCATTATTGAGAAAAATGATGCTATGATTTGAATAAAGAAATTCAAGTCCAAGAATCAAGATAATAATTCTTGATTTCTTGATGGAGTCCAGATTCAACTTCTTGAGATTGCAACTACCAGTACTGGTAGACCACCAGCATAGTGAGAACATAGGGAAGATGACATCATCAGACACATGATATGATGTCACAAAATCTGTTTAAAAGTTATACTCATTCTAGCCAATAGTAAAGTTTTAAATTTAATTGTAAAAATCACTCATTCTACGGAATAAAAAATATATTAAATATAAAACTATGGTAGTAGCCAACAGCAGGAGCACTGTCTGAGTACTGTCTGTATCACAGCACTCCTTTTACCAAACAAGTCTCCAAGAATAATTTGGAAGTCATCACCAAATCTACCCTTGTTTTTGAGAAGAAAGAAAGATAGATATTTGTCAGGAAATTTTCAGCTTAAATCTAAAACCTGAATGATTACCTATGTTTTGACTTTGCTACACCAGATAAATATGATCATATAAATATTGATACAAAACCTATATAATTCTCTGTTTCCTCTTTTTCCTTCTTCACCAATCTCTTGCTTAGTGGTCTGATGCTTTATAGGTGGAATATCATAATGAGCAGGGAGTAGATGCAATTCGTCATTCATTCTTGTTGATGATGTTACAATAAAAATACAAAAATTCTCCATATCAAACTCTTTGACATAATGCCATCTGATGGGATAGTTTGTGACATCTAGTCAGTAGAAAAGTATGTAGAAATGAACAGATTCTTACATACTGTATTTAAATATATTCAGATTCAAAAAATAACCAGTCATAGCATTCTCTGTTTAAAATAATGACAAAAAATTGTACTGATTTTTGGATATAATATGTATGTCTACTGTATTAAATATGCATTATGATGTATGTGTTTTTGCATTTAGAGTATTGTTGGATTTCAATAATGTACCAATCTTTCATTTAAAGCATACTTGATGTAAAATATACACTATAGTTGTGTATATATAGATGTGACAAAAAATATCAAGAACATTCTAAGTACAAGTGAATTTCAATATAGCAGAATCAGAAAAAGAAATCCCAGTATCACCAATCAAATCCACTTGTCCTCCTTTCATTTGGTGTGACCAACATAGCATTGGATTTGCTGCTACAACATTCACTATCAAATTGCATATCCTCCAATGCTGCCTGTTAGAAGATATCTTGTACCCCTTCTGTTGAAGATCAATGATTGATTACAGTAGTTACAAGAGGAATACATCCAAGTTTTGTAAATTACCTTTCATATGTACAAACAATATCTGATGAAACCAAATCTGTAATTTCTTGGATAAGACTACATCCAACAAATGGCGTATACAGTAGTTAAAAATATTACCAGCTGCTCATTGATGAATCTTCAATTAAAAAAACATTTAAAAGATTTATAACTTGACAATGGTAATGATTCATATATTTAGGACAACTACAGCCTGACTTAACTTCTGTAGCTGATTCCATAACTTGTCCAAACACTAGTCTATGTATTCTTCTTTCCCATCTTGTTCTAGAATTACATGACAGAGTAACCAGCTATAGGTTTCAAACAATATCGGTTGAATTGAAAACTATCACAAAGGTGGTAGCAATACTAGGTCAATAGAGAAGCATTGAATGGTCTTCCAGCCTAACCTTTTTCCTATACTACAATAGAGAATTGGAG
The DNA here is from genome assembly GCA_014885115.2 of Asterionellopsis glacialis. Lineage (NCBI taxonomy): Eukaryota > Bacillariophyta > Plagiogrammaphyceae > Rhaphoneidales > Asterionellopsidaceae > Asterionellopsis > Asterionellopsis glacialis. The sequence continues at coordinate 14,286 of WKLE02000211.1, forward strand.
GCTAATTGGGAAGTTGGTACTGAAGACATAATAGATGTGTTTCTTGCAGTCCAAACTCTGAACAACCAGCCAAACCAAGAGATCTTGTTGTAAAGTATCCGATTGAGATAAAGGAGTAATATTGTTGATTGAAGTGGCACCAGGCTGAGCAGCTTGTGTTGATATAGTTATTACAGATGATGATGTTGTAAAGGAAATAATTGAAAAAAGGTTTGTGTAGAAGCAATTTTGTTCTCTGAACATTGGACCCGTGATTGAGATGGTGTTGCAAGGAAGATCAACTTTGTTGAGATGTCTAGAAAAGACACCATGATGACCTTCAAATTAATTGAGAATGTGAAGTAGAGAAGAAAACCCATTGTTTTTTGTTTGCAATTTGGATGTCTTCTTAGAGAGGGCCAATAGAGTTTTTGAAAACACTATTAATTATATTGGTGCATGTAAATTGAATTCCACAGACCCAATTCAGCATTGATTCTGTTTCGATTCCTCATTCCGTGGAATCAAGATCTGTTGCTTAACCCTGTTGGTACCGTACGTACTCGTTGGCTAATTGCGTAGAAAAGGGCTTGTTTTTCATCAGTTCTCTCTAGAGAACTAAGTTTTATGTTGTACTCGTAATGGGCTCTGGGAAAAACGTCAATTTTCTACGACAGATTGTAGGCAAGGGAGTGGCAAAAATCTAAACGCGAACCTTTGGTTTTCTCGCACAGGTGCATTATTGCTCCAAATAAAGTCCTACCTCCAACAGGAGGCATGCCGGTGAAAAGCATCGCCAAAATCCGAAAACCCCGTGGATACATCACAACATGCTGATAAACGACTTTTTAACATTTCTATATTTGGTTTGTCATGATGACGTCAAATATCGATTTGGCACAAATCTGCAGGTGTCGTTGGAACACAAGTCACAAGTATTAATTTTAGCGTATAAAGTCACTAAATTGAGTTTTGTAGAATAGATAGACAGCAATAGATTTTTTGTCGTAAAAGGCGGCTACTTCGTCATAGTTGTTATGTACCTGGTACAGTTCAACCAGAAGACTGATTGCACCTATCATAATATTATGAAACACCAAACTACTGCTGTAGAGAGTAAGAATTCTCTGGATATAATAATATAAATAATTACTGTGCTCTTTTTGCGCGATAAGGATTGATGATTTCACGAAACTAGAGTCCCGGTTTCAGGTGCTGATTCCTTCATGCAATAATCTTGTTATGTATCCCGTCTACTCAAGAAGAGTTTCGCGTGCTGTTTTTACGAGATTTTGTTTGAGGTTGTTTTCAATTAATACCTGGTAATACTTGTTTTGGCATAATTTTTTTCACAGTAATTTTTTTACTTCTCAAAGTTCACCCATAACAATGATCAACAGTGAAGGTAAATCCTTGTTTAGTAAACCTACAGCATTTGGTGAATCATCAATAGCTCCATTGTCTGCACCACCAAAAGAATTCAAATGCTCAAGAGTATCTTTTGCGCCTTTTTCTGAAAAAGAATCACCACCATTAACAAACATGGGTGGGAGTCGTAGGGATGCATTAAAAGTACGAAAAAAGGATTTTTCGAGTAGACTTATCGGTCTCACGGCCCACCCTAGTTCGGATAGTGTTCAAGTTCTTTCTTCTTCTTCTCCTTCTTCTTTTTTGCATCAACACGAGAAAGAAGAAATGAAGCCACACCAAAAAACACTAACAACACGACAATTTCCAGGGTTAGGATTAAGTATGAAATCTCACTTCAAACGTCAACGGAAGTACAGAATAGCACAAGTGCATCATACAACCAAGCGCACTGTAGAGGAGAATTCTTCGAGAACACCACCAACAAGAAAACCATCAACCGCTGAAGAAAAGTCATCAACAAAATCGAAGGGATTTTGGGAACTTCTTGTGAAATCACTCGATGAGGAACGAGTCAATGTATCAAAAGAAGACAGAATTTAAAAAAAACAGTCGGAGGGTAAAGCTAGATAACACATATTAAAATAAAATGCACACTACATGCACCAGTCATACCTGTGGTATCTGTGAAAGTAGCATAGAAAATCTATGTAGTTGTCTTTTGGTTGATGGGATTCTTTTCGACATGATTCAATCGCATCCAGGAATTTACACTAACTGCAAGCTGAGATTTTCATATTTCAACTAGATTTTCTTATGTTTCAACTATTAGTTATGTGTGTTGTCTCGAAATCCCTCATTCTAGTCCAGAGAGAGAGAGAGAGAGAGAGAGAGAGTCTAAAAAAGCGAAGTAAAAGAGCAGGGATAAGACCACTGGTGCGGGCTTCATGGGTGTGCCCCTTTGCAACAATCACTTTTTTCTCCCCCCACCCCACCCCACCCCCCCTCTCTCAAAGATCTCTGCTTTCGGTCTGAAACGCCGATTTCTCCTCGTTATTATCCGTTGCTTCTTCCTCTTCTTCTTTTTTTCGTCTTTCTTCTTCTGCTTGACGGATCCATTCTCTTTTTTGTTTTTCCCAATCTGGTTTTTCAGATATTTGTAATTCATTAGGCCATTGTATAGATGGTAATTCATCCAAATCTGACACCGGTAGCATGTGCACAAGATTAGGATCTACCTCTACACTCACTTTACGAATAAACAATGCACCACTGGCTTTAATATTGGCTAAATCATATACGCCTAAAAAGTACGGTCCCCAAACCTTGGGATTATCAGCCTTGGAGGATTCAGGTACTTCATATCTTTGTTGTGTTGGTGCTATTCCAAATGCAGATGGCCAATGCTAGATATATAAAGGTATTTCAGTTTTTCGCCATTTGTTGGGAAGAAGTTGTGAGTAAACACAAATAATGAAAGAATTGTTAACACACAAACAAATAATCGTCACGTCACACGGAGTGTTTGTACAACATATATTTATATACCTTACTCACCTCATCCATACGTTCATATCGAATATCCCATAAGGATGGCATTGTTTTTAACGTCCCTTCTTCTGTTACTTCCGGTAGTGTTTCATTGAAAGGGTACACATGTTTCAATAATGTTGGGATAAATGTTTCATCTGTCATGAGACGTTCTGCTTGTATCAAATATTCCTTAAATTTCGATGGTAAACTTGTTTCATCTTTCAACGACCTTACCAAATATTCACAAAAGTCTGGTTGCAATGCCATCCATTGACTACCAAAATATATAGTAAGAGTTTCTACCTTTTCATTTCCATCTTGATCTACATATACAATTTGCGGATCACCATCAGGATTAGTTGTATAATGTCCACGTTTATGCCAATGTTTAGGGAAAAGGTACACATTGGTAGGGACTAAACCTGTTTCACATGCACTTGATGTTACAAAGTTATAACCCTTGAGTGGTCCAGCAAATAATTCTGATATCTTGGAGGGTGTATAAACAGGCATAGTGTCACCACTTAAATTTAAAAAGATGTCCCATTCATCCCTAAATTTAGTTGTTGCGGTTTGTAAACCCCAAAACGTTGGATCATTCATGGACCATGTCGACCATTTTGCAGAATATACACTATCCATATGAACCTTAGCTCCACACGGACATGTTTCAACCTCACGATGTAATTCAGACATCATAAATTCATCCCATTCGAACTTAGTATCAACATGTATCATAATAATTGTTCCAGGTGATCGTATGGCACGGAATAAATAGGATGCATCAAATGCAGTACGATGATTATGAATTGTAATCAAATAAGCTAATCTAGCTCCATCATCCTTCATCGAAGTATCTACTGTCGCCTCGTCATCGTCATCCGAATATTGACAGGCGCATCCCTCATCGTCGTCATCCAAATCACTACTATTGTCAACTGATATTCGACTAGACCCAAACGGAAGAATCAGCAACGCAAGAAACACAACGAGGGGTGATATCCAACATTTCATCCTTGTATACTTTATACAACGAGACTCACAACTACAGGACAGGACAGCAGTTCCAGTCTCTCTCTGCTACGTATAGATCTGTTGTTATGTGATTCTTTTCTCTCTGGAGAGAAACTCTGTACTGTAGTCCAAAGGCAAGCAAATATTGTTCTCTCTCTCTCGAACAGTTCTCTTGAGCTTTTCTCTAGTAGCGTGATTGAATTATTTGACCAAATATGCCGAACTTCTCCGATGAGAACGAACGAAGACACTTCAATATCTGTAGGACTTGGCTATCATAATGGTCGATAATGTCGGGATCGCTTACGCTTTCAGCTTGTTGCCGAGAGAGCGCGCCTTTGGAGTTTTTCTTTCGTGTTCAATGCTAACGTGCATAATATTTTCCACAGTTCAGATCTTAGATCTGTGCCCCAACAATGTTCCCTCCTCCGCGAGAACCCCTTCTATTTTTCTGAAGGAAAAACGAAAGCAATATGGTTGGAAGATTCTGCGCGAATTCGCGATTCGGTATAGAAAGGCAGTCGTCTCCAATCAGTACCTGGTACCAGAAGACACAGACAGTAGACAGTACAGACAGCCTCAACGTGCATGCTAGTATGTCCTAAACGGTACTTGATGCGTTTGAATGATATTTTATATGATATCCAGATCCGATTATATATCATACGATCGATAAACTTTTTCTGCTGTACTTCTTAATTATTAGTCCGCAGATTACTTAAGAGAAAGAAAACCGTTTTGTTTTTCAGATATGTACCACAGTAGGTATTCGTTTCCTGTCACAAAACCCTCCTGGGCAAGCTACATCAGGCTGGCAATCACGCAAGATTGTGTATGTGTTCCTCTTTTGTTGCACCTGTTGAAAGACTGTTTACTATTGAGACTTGAAATATTTCACACACACACTACAAACACGACTAGTATTCACATTCAAGAAGCGAAAAATAAAAAGAAGATCTTTTTGCCATCATGGAGATGCAAACATTGAAACGAAAAATTAAAACGACAATGACTGGATCGTCTTCTACTAATGGTCGTCGTTGGGAAAAATATGACAACATATCACCACTGTCTTCAGCATCCTCATCTTACTCCTCCGTTTCATGTTCTATTGCTGATAATGCTGGTGATGGTGGCGGTGGTGTTGTTTCTGCTACTGCTTCCAACAAATCCTTTCCTCTCTCTACAGAAAATCAAAAGACGATGAATCACAATCAAGAAAAATCTAATCTTCCTCAGGAGAAACAAAAGTTTGGCATCAGCAACAACACAAACAACATTAATGATGAAAAAAAACGTCGTGACATTCATGTTGTTGATCCTTCCCTTACAGAAAACCCTCACACCAATGCAATAAAACCAACATTGCAGCAGCAGCAGCAGCAACAACAACAAAAGCAGCAGGATTATAATCATGTTAGAGTTGTTGCTCGTATTCGACCTATGAGTACAACAGAAAGACAACGAGGAAGTATCCACAGTATACATCCCTTGTATCCATCACTAGTAGATCATCAATACGAAAAAAAAGAAGAAATCAACGAAGTATCATTACATTCATTGCAGTCTACTACTTCGGAAAGTTCTCCACAAAAACATGCACAAGTAGCCGGTGCGGTCACTACCAAACAACAACATAATACTCTTCGTCCCTTTGGATTCTTATCACCTACTGGCAAGAACAAGACCAATGCATCATCATCTTCTTCTGTATCTTCCAGGCCAAAGCTTAGTAGCCCATTTAGACCATCATCCTCAAGAAAGAAGAAACAATTGCAAATTGGAACAACGCCCCGTATAAGAAATGGTAGAGGAAAAACAGCATCAGAAGCCACAAGAGAAGAAGTAGCAAAGAATTCTCCTCCGCCTCGATTCACACTGTTTAAGGAAAAGGGGGTTGAAGATCAACAATATCGGCCTCGGCAAGCTACAAGTTTGACAGCTGGTACGAAGAAACAAAAAAGGCAATTTGATTTTGATGCTGTCTTTGCTCCGTCGTCGACTCAAAAGGAGGTATATGATCGTTCTGTAGGAGATGTTGCAGTGAACAATATTTTAAGGGGATACAATACCACTATATTGGCTTATGGACAAACTGGAAGTGGTAAAACATTTACAATGGGTGGACGCCGTGATGCTGAATTAGCAGAAAAGGAAGAATTAAGTCCACTTCATTCGCAACAAGATCCCCTCAGTTTCTTTGAATCTCAGAAAACAGAAAATAATAAAAGCAATAACAGTGTCAGGGACAACAATAGCAATAATTTCCAACTTTCAGATGATGATGGGATTATCCCCCGTGCGGTGTATGATCTTTTCCAAGCCAAGCAACGACAGGAGTCAACGGGTGGAGAGGTTTCCATTCGTCTAACGTACATTGAAATATACAATGACGAAATTCGAGATCTCCTTGTGGATGATCATTCTTCTACATCACCTCTTAAGTTAAGAGATCAAGGGAAGGTGGGTGTGGTAGTAGATGGTCTTACAGTTATGAATGTCAAAACAATCGGGCATGTCAAAGTCCTTATGGACAATGCTGCCAAACGCCGTACTACCGGAAGTACACGAATGAACATGTCCTCTAGTCGATCCCATGCTATTTGTACCTTAATGGTGACTGTTAAACCATCCACCAATACCCGTAGTGGTAATCATCAACAGATGCAACAACATTGTTCCTCAGGTGTCATGCGTGCCAAATTGACTTTGGTAGATCTTGCTGGCTCCGAACGTTTGAAACAAACAGGTGTGATAGGAATCAAAAAGAAAGAATCGATCAACATCAATAAAGATTTATTTGCGCTTGCCAAGGTGATATCAGCTTTAGCGTGTAGAGATAAGAAGGAGAGACTTTCGAAGAGTCCAGTTCACGTTCCTTACCGTGATAGTAAATTGACTAGGCTTTTGAGAGACTCATTAGGAGGTAAGTTGACTTTGGCCATACTGACTGCAATTGTTCTCTTTTGTAAATGCTGATCTTGTTGTCACGTGCTTTCGCACTCAAATTTCTTGGTATCCTTTTTTTTCTGTGTAGGTAACTGTTGTACGGTGATGGTTGCTTGTGTCTCACCAGCTGGAATAAATATTGAAGAATCTTTAAATACTCTCCGCTATGCAGAAAACACAAGGCTGATCACCAACGTTGTCAAGCAGAACGTAGAAACAATTGCTCTGAGCGCCTCTGAAAGTGCAGCTATACTGAGGGAAAACAATCGGTTGAAAGAGAAAGTTGTTGAGTTTAAGAAACGCTTCGCTACTTTGGAAAGGAATCAACAAAACACGTCACAAAATACTACTACTGGCTTGACTACTGATGTCTGGAAATTGAAATATGATAAGCTGCTGGGTGCAGCTAAGGTAGGTTTTTCAAAAGTTCGACATAAATTCACACGAAACTGTTCTTGAGTCTCACCAGATACCTTATTTCTGCATCTTTGGTATTTCTCAGAAAATGGGGATAGACACAGAATTAATTAGTGACTTGTGCGAATCCAAAGTTGACACATTTGATGTTCAACGAAACGGAATTATTGAGGTCGAGCCGAAATCCAACCAGCAAAGACCTGAAGCATATGGTGAAGACAAGACAGACACCAACTCGTGCCTTGACTACGAGCTCTCTCTTAATGAAAACCTTGCTGGTGACGACATTTCAATTGAAAAAACGGATGAGGAGCTGGCATGTGATACACTTGAATCTCAAATTTGTGAGAAGCAAGGTCCTATAGACCGTCATCAACAAGAAGCATCTCAATTGCAAAGCCAGTCTTGGGATAAGGCCCCACTCATTCTCATGTCATCTTCTCAGTCAACAGCAACACACGTCAAAGATGAATCAATATTAGTAGAAAAATTAAGATCAGAAATTAAATCTTTGAAGTTAGAGAATCGCGCTCTACTGTCAAAAAATGAAAGTCTAAATGAAGCAACCTGGTCTCATGAGATTGAACGCGATGAACTAGAATCCCAGTTGAATAAGATAACCGAAACACAAGAGAAAGTTCGTAAGGAACTCTCGGCGCGAATTGAAAAGGCGTATCTGCAACTAGAAGACATAAAAGACCTCAGAGATGAAAATCAGGAATTAAAAGATAAAATTGGCCGTCTCAAAGAAGCGCTAGACTCTTCCGTGGCGAAGAACACAGTTCTGAGTGTCAAGATGGAAGAAGTCGAAGCAACTATGCCTTTCATACAAAATCTTGAGGTAGAAGCGGAGCTTTTACGAAAAGAGGTGAAATCGAGTAGTTCAGAGAGGGACATGCTTCGTGTCCAGTGCGCAGTGAAAGAAGATGAAAACCTTCGACTTAGGCAAGCTTTAAAGGAAGCGAAGGCATGCGCCTTGGAGAACGAAAAACTTCAGAAAGAAATGGCGTACTTGAGAGAAGACAATCTCAAGCTCATCGATCAATTGGAAGCAAAGGAAAACCATCTTCTGGCGATGTCTCCCCAGCATGTTTTAACTGTTTTTGAACCAAATGAAATTTTGTGTGAGCAAGATTCAAATCAAGGGCGCGTGAAAAACAAAGACGAAACACAGTGGCCGGCAAAAGGCTTTGTTTCTTCCCCCGAAAGCGACATTACAGGAGAAGAGCAAAAGGATAAGAAGCCACCAGTAAAAGAGAAGGAGCTTTCAACTAAAGACTTCAGAGGTTCGTGTTCATCAAATTACGATGAAGTCAGAGCGCATGCGTCGAAGATGCTCAATTGGGCGGAAAAACAACTCATTACCAACAAAAGCTCGAAGAGCGTAGCAAGTTCTATAGTCTCGAGCATGGGAACTGACTTTTTGCCTACTACAAAAAATGGTGTCCATACTACATCCGATTTGATGCAACAGGCTTCCATGTTACCTCCAGAACATATTGAATGCCCAAGCCCTCAGATTGTCATCAGCAATATTAAGCAAGTGGGAAGCCAAACAAAGTGCTGTTTCCAAGGGACATCATTTTCAGATAACAGGGAACACGTTGAGTTTTATTTACCGAAACTTGGGATGGGATGCTCTTGTGGAAAGTGTCCTCAAGGCGACTACACTTCTGAGAATGAAGATCCTATGGCACTCGAAAATATTCTTCGTCCGTGGCAAGTTGATTTTCTAAAATCCCAGACTCTCTCTACTGCCGTAGAATTTGTTCATGCATTCAATCAGAGAGGGGGTATTCTTGCAAAAGCAATGCGGAAGTGGCGGAAAGAGCAGAAAATGATTTCCATCAAGACGAAGTCATGTGGAATTGCGCTACACATCTGGTCTCGTACATGTAAGGCAGTTGCACGTTCTGTTCGTAAGCAAATGGCTGAGGGAGTTGCAAAACCAGAAAGGCCGAAGTTCCTTGAAGTTAGCCCTGATGACTTGTCCATGTCAACTCTTGGTTGCGGTTCTATGATTGAATTCGGGACTGAAGAGGAAATGTAGAATTATAATAATGCATATTATTGTGACCTTTTCAGTTTCTGGCTAAATTTAAGCCTTAAGTGTCATCGCATGAGTACTGTCTGTCTGTGTTCATTGACAAAGGAAGCAATACACTAGTTACTATCTCGATGTGTTTGCCCGACAGATTTGAGACAGACAGTAGGTCCTTTCTTTAGCACATTCGGACCCGCCTGGTATCTAATTACAGTTACACAAATAAATGATAAACACAAGCGATAATTTTTTTCAAATTTTGATAGTGTCATGTAAAGATGGCGGCATGTACGGTATGAACTCGCAAGCAAAAAGTCGCCTTGGTCTATATACGGACCACCTCCCTCAAAATATGATGCAACAAATACACATAAAAATCTTTTTTTTATTGAAATTGATTTCTAACAGTTTAAGTTAGTAGTCTACTTGTGTTTTTGTCTAATGCTTTTGTCAACTTTTAAAATGCCGTCTTGTTAGACGACATCGGCAGAGGGTATATTTTCTTATGCAACCTCTCAATACTATGAATTGTATTGTACATACTGTGCCCAGTAGTTCCTTCCCTCTACTATCTTCCTTTAGTAGCAGCAACCGGTTTTACAATCCCGAATGAAAACTTCCAAAATCTGTGCCAAAGTTGAATGGAGTTGGTTGCATTTGAGCATTACTGCAGTCACCCATGGCAGACTTGGAGGGAGATTGGTCAGTAAACAATTGTTTTGACGGAATTCCAAAAGTAAATTGGTCTCCATCAACTTCAGGTGCAAGGTTTTCGTCTTCCACATCATCCCTGCCAAAGTATGTCTCAATGAGGTCAATGGTTTTCTCGTAAATAGCATCATTTGAATGCTCTTGAAGCTTCTCAAGCTTATCGATTCCGTCACACTCGTCAATGCTGTGAACATACGCTCTCTCGTACTTCTCACCAATTTCGAGCACTTTTTCAAGCGCTTCGAGGGCAACCATTACCATTCCAGAATCCTCCATGTCGAGCACACTGCACATGGCAGGGATACCACGGTACTCTGCCATGAGTTGAACTTGGTTATCAGTTCCACCAGTGAAAATGTTGGAAACCACCCAGATGGCTTCCTTGCGCACCTCCCACTCAGCAGTCTGCGCCATGTTGACGACCTTTTTCAATACACTAGATTCGCTAAGCAGTCTTGAAATTTGATCATGGGTTCCAGCAGCAATATTGGACAAGAGCCAGCAGGTCTCCTTCCGGATATTTTTCTGTTGAGGATGTGAAGAGTAAAAATCAATGTGAGATCAAAGACTTTAAAAAAAGAAGAAAGTTTGAATCGATTAGTTACACAGCATAGAATTTTTTACTTACTCTTCCGTGATTCAACAACTCTTTAACAACCGAGAGGATTCCAGCATCAATGACTGCTTGGGTTTGTGCTTCGTTACCCGAAACAAAATTTCCAAAGATACGAACAATTGGAGTAATCAAACATGTTCTCCCCCGTGCTATAAGTTCCATAAGACGAGGCAGAACGTTGGCATCAAGCACTGCTTGGATACGGTCGTTTTCACCGTCGCAGATGTAGCTGATTGCCCAACAAACATCAACCACCATATCTTCCGTGATGTCATCACTTTCTTGGTGAAGGAGGAAATGAAGAGCGGGAATAGCAGGAGCGATTGAAGTTAATTCTGGCTGAGGTTTGCCTCGACACAAGTTGGAGATTGTCCAGACTATGTTGCCCAACAAGGAACGGTTATCAGGCTGCTGGACATTCAATAGGAGAGGCTCAAGAGCTCCTGCTTGCAAGCAAAGGTTACGGAAGTCGGCAGAGTCTCCAGCAATGTTTCCAATACACCAACCGGCTTGTTCACGAACATTCGCATCTGGTGATCGGAGGCAAAGAACAAGTTTTTCAATTGCTCCAGCTTCCACGACATCTCCGGTGTGTTGAGTAGAAGCAACATTTGTAAGAGCCCATGCTGCCTCAAACTGGAGGAAGGGTGCATCAGTGCACATCAAAAACTGACAAAGGTGGGGAAGGACTGCAGAGTTGATTACTTCAACAACTGGCGGATTTGATTCTACAGAAAGCATTCGTCGAACACTGCGTACAGCGTCGAGAAGGCTGTCATCGGTTGGCGAAACACTGTTACGAATAATACTAGCAAGTTGTGGAAGGTCATTGATAGAACACATTTTCTTTTCAGTCTCAATAGACGAGTCAGTTGAAGTTGCTGTTGATGATGCTTCATGAGTTGACGCTTGAGCTGTTTGACCAATGTTTGTCCTATTGGCAGCACGACGCTTAGCAAGTTTGTCTTCCTTTTTATTCTTTCTTATTTGAAGCACTGTTTCTTCGCGGCGGCGGCGACCATCTTCACTGTCGAGTCCCTTTTTAAAGGCCTTCATTCGAACTTTTAGTTTTGAATTTTGGAAAATCAATAAAACCAAGAATAAGATGAGTAATTAAAAAACAACACACGTTTGAAAAGAACAACCATGGTGTCATTAAGTCTCGAGTGAACCATCCACCAACGACACAATGGTAATAACTAGCCTCGTAGCTTACCTTGTTCTGTAGCCAACGTCATTGTCTTTGGAGTTTTGAGGTGCGCGTTACGTTATTTCTTTGCAATTAGGTTGTGATGGAGCGAGGGCTGTTTTCTGTTTTCCTTTTCGAGAGAAAAACTACGTAATATGATATGATATGGTTTGGAAGCAATCCCAAAAGATAAAAAATTTAGTTTTCACGAGTTAAATTCAGCGATAGAGAAAAGTTACACATGGGTAACGGGTAACTCCTCCAAAAAGTCTGCCATTTGTTCGGTCTTGGTAAGCGACTGTCTTCTTTGGTGAGGTACGTGATTGAGACATTTTCAGATACACATTCTATGGTACGGTACGGTACACAATTTTTTGTTTACGTTACAGTTCCGGTACCAGGATTCTACATGGTACTGATACAATACCAAAAGGTACGAAATTTTAGCCATCAAAATCAGATTTTTTGAAATTTTGATACTGTCTGACTTTAGTCATTTATTTAAATAATTGAGGTATATTCTAACCCGCTCAAAACGTTTATAAGAATGGGCACAGATGATTGCCTAATTGGAATCTGAGATATAATTGATCATCAGAAAGCCGTTGCTACTTTTCACTCTCCCAGCTTTTTTTGCAACATACTACAGTCAGTCGGTGTATCAACACCTGTTTTTCACTCTTTGTACACCAAGGGTCTAGGACCAGGAAGTCTACTATACTTGAAAACGATTCTTGAAATAGATTCCTTGTCATTCCTATTGTGGAGAAAAGAAGTGAAGTTTATTAGGATAAAAAGTTCGATTTACTTTTTTAGATTGTATTTCCCTGTTAGTTTTGGAAAAGAATCGATTTTATTTGTTGACTATGAGTGCTGGAAATTTGGATTTACTTGAGGCTGTACAAGATTTGTCATTGAATTCGCATGCAAATGGAGATCGCAATCAAGACCCGAAAAGAAAGAGCATATCGTTAGGAAATTATCTCGACTCAGCAAAGAAGCAAAATCCCTACACGTATGATCTCCGACCAAAACCAAAGAAAAAAAGCCATCTTACTTCGATTGAAGTATTTGCTGCGGAACTCGATGAAGAAGCTGATCTGAGATTTAAGGAGTTCATGGAAGATGCAAAGTCAGCGAGCAGATTCAACGACGATGAAACTGAATTTAGTGATCTGGAGGACAATATTGATTTTGATGATATGACTTGTGATCTCTTCAGTTTTTTGGAAAATAAAGAAAATGGATCTGTGCGATCAGGTCAATCACGGCATAGTAAAAAGGAAACAAAAAAGAATCGCCTTTCGCTGGGAGATATGCCTTCTTCCCGTCCAAACAAAGCCGAATCCAAAAATCCAAGAAACTCGCTTCCTTTTGGATCCACTACATCAGTTGGAACGCCTCGTCATGGAAAACCATTTTCTCCCCCTCCAACTCCAAAGGGAGTTTTGACCCCCCGTAATGGAAACAATGATACCTTCGCAAAATCACCAGTCAGCGTTAGTACACCAAAGAATCGATTAAGTGGCAGTGTTGGTACACCAAAAAGTTTGCCAACTCCAAGCAGAAGCAAATCATTTTCAGCTTTCCCGACAACTCCGACAGCAACATTATCACCTTGCCAAGAGAATATTAGACCCTCCTCAACTTTTAGTGTTTCCGAGTCATTTCTCGATAATATTAACATAGACAATAGCCCCACAGCGATGAGTACTCCCAGGTCGAAATTTAGTGTACCCACAGTAGCAGCTCAAGATGACGAGTCCGTCGGCGTAAAATCTCGCAATTCAATAGATAACGCTCGCAGTACGTTTGCATCGCCCCCTGGACACCCTATAATCTACAATAGCAAAGATCCAAATGACCCTTCTTCGAGTGCGTATAGTGTGTGGCAAAAGAAAGGACTGATGTCTAATGAAAGGAGGACTACTGTAACGCATCTTGCATCTGGTAGTCCTAAAATGTCCTCTAAAAGTTCAGTGTTGGAGAGTCAGTTACGTAATCTCAAAAATGCCGAAATTGATTCAGCTGTTGAAGCGGAAGAAAAAGCTTCGTCTTTAGTGGGACACTCTGAATCTGTGCTTTCTGCGGTGTCCTTGCATCGTCCAGGGCTGCCTGTAGTTTATAATCCAAATGACCAGAACGACGAAGTAACGAAAGCTTACAAAGTGTGGAGCGACATGGGTTTAATGAACCTCGGAGGGCGAAAGCGACGTCGTATTCGGAAAAAGAGGCCAAAGAAAGAAGATAGAGATGTCGCTCATATGCAACCTACTGAGGAAGCAGTCGAGCAACTGGATTGGGATGAATTCCTCGCAAATTTACCTGCTGCATCATCCCAAGATAGTACGAGTAGTAAAAAGATTCACAAGAGAGATCCTTCGAATGAATTTTCGGCTGTATTGGATTCATGGAATTGTCGTGACGGTCAATATGAATTAATTCACGGAGGAATTTTGACACCACTGAAGGTAACTCGAAACAAACGTCTTTATAAGGAATGGAAAAGGAGGACAGTATCACACCCAATAGAAAAGCAGACAATATCAGCGACAGCTGAAACCGCCGTTCCTGCAACATGTTTGTGTTCGGATCCTACACTGAATAGTAATGATGGTATTGTTGAATTTTTCCTACCAGATCTAGGCATGACATCCTGTACATGTGGTAAGGAAAAGAAAGATTTGTTCAGGAACAAAGAAGACCCAACATCATTAGTGAACATTTTACGACCATGGCAAGTTGATTTTTTACAACATTTTGGTATCCGTCGAGGTGATCAACTAGTAAAAGCACATCATCGGAGTGCTAATGTACTTTCCAAGGCTATGCGAAGTTACCGTAACATGCATGATTTGGCACCGGTACGGACATTATCCTGTGGTATGGCACTTCATATTTGGGCACGCACATGTAAGGTTTACGTCCGGACTATCCGAAGACAAATACGTAAAGAGTTGGAATTGAAACCACCCAGTATCCTTGATGTCCTATCAACATTTCTTGGTAAGGTTGCAGTTCCTGAAGAACGACGACTGTCTAATAGACATCATCATTCATCAAGGATGACTATAGAATCACAAAGTAAGGTAGAAATTTGATATTAATTTAAACAAAATGATTAACAACAAAGAGAAGTTTTTTATAATTTTAAATATAGAAAATGTTGTTGTAACATACAACGCCATTTTGATTGGCCTTTCAAAGGTAATAGAGACCTACTGTACGGTAGATTTACATTTTCGATGTACATGCTTTTCACTTTTCAAAAGGGGATCTTGGTGAAATTTCAAAAAGATGTGTATTCATTAGGTCCGAGAAAGTGGATCGTGCAGGAAATGTCTTATTGATTCTTCTTGACAATGATTAATTTACCTTGCAATCATATCTTTTATTTGATGATTTTTCAAAAGATCTGGTT
>WKLE02000216.1:1913-27830 GCA_014885115.2 Asterionellopsis glacialis
GGGGGGGGGGGGTGCTCAAAGGATTTGTTTTACAAATGTTGTACCGATACAGGCTACCCACTAATTTTCTGTGATCATATCTTTGTTTTCTTCTTTCTTATTTGCTATTGCTCTGCAATTTTTTATAATACAGAAAGGAATTTTTTATGTATGTATATTCTTTTAGTAATCTCTAGAAAATCTACATTGGAATGGCTAAAACTTATTTAAGTAATTCTTATTGTCTTCTTTTTGTGTGTCAGCCTTGTACAGTTTGTCTGGGTATTTTAGACTTTTAACCAGATTTCAGTTATGTGATGCATACTATCTGCATCCCATCACCTTATTTTCATATTTTCATGTCAAAAGAAATAACAAATATGTATCCAAATTAACAAATTTGAAGGTATTAATCAAGCTAAAGGATCATATCAAAACCCAAAGAGAATTGCCTGTCTGGTTGTCAAGAATTGTCTTTTGCAGTGAGCACCATTGTGAGATCTCAACGGTTTCCCAAAAATGAACTTTCTAAAAAATGACAAAAACTCCCTCCGGCCAAATCTGATTGACAATGAGTAATACATCAGATACATCAGACATTGCAAGACAACCACCACAATCACAAGAGGCAACAGTTGTTTCAACAGCTGTAAAGAAGAGAAAGTGTGGTATTTGCAAGAATGTTGGACATGACTCATGAAATTGTCCTCAATTGCCACATACTACAACCAATAAAGTAACTACCAATGCTGCTTGGACCATACAAGAACACAATCTTACAACAAAAACCCTTCCATTCCAGTGTTATGCTTTGTATTTGATTTGAAAACTACAGGATTGAACAAAAACATTGATGATATAGAGTTATCTATGCAAGTTGTAAATGCCAATGGTACTATTAGAAATAGCTTATTTCGTGAACAAATCAAGCCTACAGTACCCATTGGTAACTCGTCACTTATAGATGGCATAACTGAAAATGATGTTGTTGATAGATAGCATTTTGATATTGTTGTAGGAGAATGATCAATGCTCACTGCATCACTTTGTGCAAATGGTACAGGAAATGGTCCCAAAGAATGTACAAAAGCAGTACTTACTGCATACAATGGTCATACATTTGATATCCCATTTCTTATAGCATCATTTCAGAGGTACAATGTTCACATTGCCACACACATTTTATATTATCTTGATCCTCCCTGTGAAATTGTAAATAAGCTTAAATTCCAACCTTTGTCAATAAACAAAAAGTTAGGAACAATATACAAATATGTTTCTGGACAATGATTAGTGAATGTGCATTCTGCTGCTGCAGATGTAAGTGCCCTTGTCACTGTTCTTAAATGGAGAAAGGTATGGGATGAACAATTCAAATATAGAAGGGTTATTACTGAATGTACAATTTATGAAAACTACCTTGTCAATGATGTTGTATTGGAAGAAATAGACTAAACAGAACAAGATTTTCCATTATATAATACAGTATTTGATGCTTCCTTACAAGCACAGATGGCTCCATCACAAGAGGAGGAAGATGATGGACAAGAAGTGACAGATAATGCCACTCTCAAAGGTTGGTATACAGATGAGGCATTGAAAGGAATTAATTCTCTTTGAGAATTTACAAGATTGAGAGAGGAACAATATCCAAGTCCACAAAGAACATGTACAAATCAGGGACCTGTACCAAGAAGATATGGGATACAACTTTCCCCTACTTCCTTAGATACTGTAATGAAATCATGGAGAGCAATTTTTACAACATCTATTCTTAAAATTATTATAGAACAAACAAAAGAGTATGGTAATATGGTTGATAAGAAATGGAAAGACCTCAATGAAAATGATTTGTTAGTTTTTTTACAGTACTATGGATAGCAGCAGTACAAATGAGAAAAGATTTGCCAAGAAAATGGTTCTCTGATAATCCACTGTATGTGATTGTGCAAATAAAAAGGATCATGTCAGGGCGTAGATTTGGGCAGATTCTGCATGGATTACATGTAGGTCCAGTGGCAACAAGTTCCACAGAGTTGTATAATCCAAACATTAAGCTCAGAGAATTTCCAGGCGGCATGAACAGTACAGATAATACTTTGAGGCTTGTCAAACTCTCTCTCTTGATGAAACCTTGATTTGTGCATTTGGACAAATCAAATTTAAAGTATGTGTCATATCAAAATCAGCTAGACATGGAATCAAATTATATGTTATCATGGATGCAAAGACTGGATTTGTTCATCAGACATGTATGTTGGATCTTTAGACAATTTGTCCAATAATACCAATCAACAAAAAGAGGATTCCCTAAATAAAACAACCAACATTGTCAAGGGATTATGTTCTTCCTTCAAAGACACAAAAAGAACTGTATGTATTGATAGATATTACACTTCTATAGATAAGGAATTGCACAAAATGGGTTTATATGTAACTGGTACACCTATGGCCAAGCATCTTTTCAGAGAGGAGATTAGGTGGACCAAAAAGAAGCCATGTGAAATGAACAGAGGGCAACATGAAACACACCTGCTGAAATACAAAGACGAAAATAATTTTGAACAACAGATTGGTCTTATAATATGGAAAGACAGCAAACCTGTTTATATACTGACAAACAAAAGTGACTGCAGATTGATAGGGGAATGTCAGCAAAGAACTAAAGGCTGTATGTGGCATGATTACAATCCAAAGACCAAATGTTGTCAAATTATACAATGATATATGGAGGGCGTGGATGTAGCAGACCTACAGAGACTCTTCTGTGAAACTTGTGTACACGGACTTCATAGATGGTGGGTCCATAATTTTTTTATCATTTGGATGTTGGGTCACTAATAGTCTAGTACTGTATAGAGCTACTACAGTCACTTTGAAGAGCAAAATAAATTTTACTGAATACAAACATGCATGAATAATGAGTTATGCAGGAACACAAATTCTTGAAGTCACTGAACATATACTTACAAATGCAGATAGTTTACCAGTACACTATTTAGATGCTATAATAGATCAAAAAAGACAGAGATGTTCATGGTGTTCTATAAAAGAAAACAAATGGAGGGATACAAGACTCATGTGCGTGGGCTGTTCAAGACTTATCCAAGTACCAGTTTCATTCTGTAACCCAACAACAGAAAGAAAATGCTGGGCAATATGCCATTATAGCAAAGAGGTATTGTGGGATGTATTGGAGAAGATAGAGAATAACAAAGCAAAAGCCAACAATAATTATAAAAGATATCATGCACTTGTAACTCCATCCACTAATAGAAGAAGTGGAGAAAGACAAATAACTAGGAGTTCTAGAGGTAGTACAATTACCTCAAATAACAAGAGAACACATAGAAGTAATACCATTTGATCCAAAGAAGAAGAACTCTGTCTTGACAATGTCAATACAATGATAGGACCATAAACAATAACACATAGTTATAATCAAGAACTTAGCATTATTTTCATCTTCCCCTCCCTACTCAAGGTGGAACCCTGTGTCATTATTTCTTGTACTGGGAACACATATGAAGCAAATAATGTACCAAGAATAAATATATGGCGATAAGAATTGTGATTGTAACACAAAAACTTTGTTAATGAAGTGATTGCATTGTATGGAGACGTTGCTTTTGTGTCATTGTCAACTGGTGTTGTACCATGTTGTTCTCTTTTGTTGGGGAAAGTCTACAACAGTGCAGTACAATATTTACGTAGAATAGTTTCAAAATTAGGTTGTATGCAATGCATATTAGCACAAACACCCCTACTGAAATACGGTTAAATTTGTGACTAATGTCTTTTCACTCCTACTGTGTTTTTCTGACCAATTTGATAAGATCTGTAGGAGTAACTGATAAAAACTGTTGTAAATGGATAAACAGGGAAATTATATAAGAGAAGAAACCTAAAAAATATTATGAATATTTATGAATCATTAACAATCTTAATTTTTATCATTCTTGTTGCTACTAGATCATGTAAAATTGTTTATTCTAAGCAGAACTTACCATGGATTCTTGTACTGTCATTGTTCTGATACTAATTTTTCAAAATTCCATGTTATAAATTCTAACAACACAGTAAAAGAAAAACTGAAGCCTCAGTATTTGCTGTTGAATTTCTTCTTTGTAGTACTTTTGTGCATCAATTTTGTGATAAAAGCACTAAACTTCCTTATAGGGGGGTACAACAAGACTTGTTTCTTACAGTACTGTGATATAAACAAAAAGAATGTTACCAGAAAAAATTTATAAAATGTGGACGTCATGATTCCCAGTGTGTTTGAAGGAAAAAAGCTTTCCCCATCAGTTCTTGCACTAGAGACCAAAAGCATTGAACACGAATATCAAGATTCCCAGTCCAGAGGAAAAAGCTTTCCTCATCCATTCTTGGAAAAAAGTTCTAAATACAAAGGTGAAAGTCACACAGCTCTGTGATTCCCCTCACAAACTTCAAACCAATTGTCCTTAGAGGGTAGGGGACATGCATAGCAGGTCTGTACTCCCCACCACCAGTTGGGGGGGCTCCATTGTTAATCCTGTATAGAGAATATCATGATGTTCAGTGTAATATAATGTTCAGCATTCAGTATGACCTCCTTTTTTTTCCTATTTCTTTTTTTTAGAACTGATCAGTGTGTATCTTATATTAGTGATATGAAGACCACCAAGAAAAGGTGTAACCTGTCTTGTTATTATTCTCTGTTGCTTCTTTGTACAGCCCTTTTTTCATATAAAAATTCAATATTTTTAGGATCATTCTTTGATAATGTCTTCCTGTTGTTTGTTAGTATTTTAAAAACTATTTGACTATAAAAAGAAGATATGACACTTAAAATGCTTTTGGTAGCAAAAATATAAGGTGATTCATCTTTTTTAAAACACCCTTTTTTCTATATTGGAGGGATAAGAGTTCTTGCCTGAAAATTCAGTGTCTACCTAGAGTACTGCTGTAATCTGCTTTGCTTCTTTTCTTTTAAAAAAGGAAAGTACGTTAACAACATTGTGTCAAAATTGCTTTTCCTCTTGCTTAAAGTTTTATAGTTTTGTCACAGATTGGTCTGTGGTGACACAGCTACTCTGCTTTATCTCCACAAGAGAGAAAATTAATCCGTGATTAATTTCAAAAGACTTAAAACAGAATTATTGATGTGAAAAGCAGTACTACAATCAGTAAGTATAAACTTGGAAATAGTCTTATAGAAAGAAGGTGAATGAGTGTGTGCAGAAGAGTGTAGTGGAATTTCCTTCAGATTAGAATCATTTGTCCTGAGGGGCTTATAAAAACAATTTCTACTAAAATTGTAACTGAAATTATTACTATGTTTGGTATCATACCTACCCCACAATAAGAGCAATAGTCATATACATTGAACATCACAAAGAACTTTCAAATACTTGAGGGATGTAATATTTCCTGTCATGGCTGTCATGTACCACCTCTGTGATATCAAGATCTCAGTATATTTCCTATAAACTTATCAATTAACAAAGAATAAAAGAAAAAGAGACATTTAAGTGTCATAGCTTCTTTTGACAGTTAAATAGTTGTTAAAAGTACTAAAACAAACAAGAAATTATTGAAAAACAATCCTGAAAAATATTGATCCTCTACAAAAAAGGGCTGTTAAAAAAAAACTAGAAATTGACAAGAAGGGTCACACCTTTTTCTTGGATAGTCTAAAAAATAAGTAAAAATAAATTTCTGAACATTGTGTTTTCTATCCAGGATTAAGAATAAAAAGGGAGGAGGGGGATACAAACCTATAGTAGGCCAATAAGTCTGAGTTAAGTTACATTTATAAGGGCTTACCTCTCAAAGCATAAAATATAGAAGCAGGTGACAAAGTCACTGTTCTTCAGCAAAGTCAAATAATTTAAACCCCCTAAGAATGTCTTATGTGCTCTATTGTGCATACAGTTAAGGTTCTTGATGAGTATGTCAAGGATCTTTGTTTGATGTAATTTCCACAGTCTGTTGCTCTTGGAGACAATGTTTTCCAGTGGAATAATCCAGGTATCTTGGGGTTATCATTGCTTTACATAAAAAGGCCTAATTCCTGTTGAATACAAATGTGGTGAATTCTAGTTATACAAAAAAACATTTGACTCCATGCTAATGCTCCTATTTCACCAAAACCCATCATTGGCCACTGAAGGTATTCTTCTACTATATATTGATAGGGAGTTACACATTACACATACTCTCAAGCCTTTCAGTCATGCAAAAATCACAGATCCAAGGGAAAAAATTATCCAGGCACTTATTACTTTAAGTTCTAAGGAAATGCTCTGATGACTTCAATTCAGCATCACCCTCAACTAATACTATTTTGTCTTTGGGCAGACATGCTTTCTAGAACAGAGGACTACATCATGGGCCTCACCTTCTCTGGAGGAGCATGGAAGCAGCACAAAAGGAGATAATATGGGTTACCTTCCAGGTGACAGAGTCAAAACAAGTGTCAGAGATGGTGCACATATCACCTTTAAAAGAACAGAATAGACAAAAGAAAGGAAAGACATACTAAAAGTCTTTGCCAATGTATCTAGCAAATAGAAACAAGAATTGAATTAACCAAAACAAGAAGAAGCCATTCTTTTTGCCAGCACTAACAATAAAATAACAAAACAAAGATGCATGGTGCACTTTGAAGTCCTCATTCTTGAAAAAAAATTGGTTGAAGACCCTATAGAAATGATAGGCCATACACCTGCAAACAGTCTGATAACTTTTTGAAAGATGTTGTAGATGAAGTATTTTTGTTCAAGTATCGTATTAAGTAAGTCAGGCTTTACTTCCAAGTGCCCAAGAAACATCTTTTCACCTGGGTCTGTTTGCAAGACCTAGAGTTAAGCATCCTAAGGCATTGGCAAGTGATAATGGAAGAAATCCTAGAAGTCAACAACATAATAACAAATATTTTTCTAAATTTGACAGAAGCTAAAATGTAACAAGAATCAGGACTTCCATACAGGGTTTCTACATAATCTACTTCCCTCTGCAGTTGAATCACAAATCTTCTCTCTGGTTCTTGAAATCTACAGTGTCATTTTGGTTCAAATATGATGGAATAGAATTAGAAAATCCTTTACCCAAATTGAACACACAGCATCAGCATAATCAGTTCCTTACCCAACTTTTTTTAATATGGACTATGATATCATTGATTTGAATTAGTTGAATAATTGTCAACTCCTCCTAGGCATCTTGGCTATAACAGAAATCTCCCCTGTTGATGGTGGGTCATGTCTCCTTGGTAAAGACTTCCTATCTGGAAAGCTCAGTAATAGATTCCTACTTCTTAATCCTGAAAGAGCTTGAGCACCACCACCCAGAAAAATTCAAGTCTAACTGATGAGACCAAGCATTATCATTGCTAGTTTGTACTCCCTCTTGAACAAAACTTGTCCAATCATTCAGTGACTGAAATACTCTCTTCTGTGATACTTCCTGGAGTGGGAGATATTCACCATAACTTAAACCATGTTTCCATCACCACAATAATGTTTGGATACACTTTGGACAATCAGACCTGCATTCAAATCAATCATGACTAGTAAATTGCAGCCACTTCCAACATATTAAAGGTTTTGTCACATATCCAATTCCACCCAATCTTACCCAAGCAGACATAAGTCAGACTAGAACAAGGAGATATACTATCTGCAGTTACTGCATCAACGGGCTCTATCTACTCCAAATACACAACCTACCTCTTTTGAAGATTTTTGGAATCCTCACCCATCTTTAGATCAATGGTCTATTTCTGATTGAAGGAAGGGAATGCATAATAGAAATTAGTGCTGGATCATTTAAGCACCAGAATAAATGTACTTCTGGTTTCCCAATTGAAGGAAGGACCAACAGGCAAAACAGGATGTATCTTAGGCATCAATATACCAACTGGGCAAATCAGTTACCAATCAGCCTACCAAGGAGAACTAGTTTCATGTGGAATCTCAGGTATCATCACTGTATTGGTATGCATTGTTTGCACTACAAGAATTCAATGCATGATAAAAGGGTCAATAAAAATTGGATTAGGTTCATAAGAAGCACTAAATCAATCTGGTGGTGACTGGCCACTTTGAGGAATTCAGAAATCATTTACCTGCCAATAGTGACCCGCTGGAAACTTTAAGGAAAAGCCCTATCACCATATCATTAATCTGGATAGTGGACAACAGGGATTCACCTCTTCGAATTTTGGGAAACTAAACTCCATTGTAGACTTACTGGCTAATGGAATGAAATTAAAGAAACACCTCACACATCTCAATGATTTGGTGACAAGCAATGGAGTATAAAAGTCAACCAAAACAAGATAGCCTATTTTGATGAGGACTATCTTTACAACCTTATGTATAGCAAGGACACCTTGATTTCTTGTTTTTCTATAGACAAATAGCAATGCCCACAGAAGTAATAGACTCAATT
Source organism: Asterionellopsis glacialis (assembly GCA_014885115.2). Classification (NCBI taxonomy): domain Eukaryota; phylum Bacillariophyta; class Plagiogrammaphyceae; order Rhaphoneidales; family Asterionellopsidaceae; genus Asterionellopsis; species Asterionellopsis glacialis. Next base: position 10,332 of record WKLE02000216.1, read on the forward strand.
GACTAGGACAGTATCAATATAGCAATAAGAAGATGGCTCTTTGGTAAGTACCTATCATTAGCTAAACACCTGTCTGGCTTCTCCATAACAGGATATATATTATTAAAACAAGAGGCCAATGATGGGACACAGATAAGATAATTGCTCAAAATGCCTGCAGTCAAATGATTGATAACTACTTTCTACCAAGGCTCAGACAAAGTCAACAGACATCCAGACATCCCCAAAGTTATTGAGTCCCAACTAATCAATTATGGTTCCCCCTACAGAACAGAACAGATTGGCAGATTATTGGACATGGATGGACAATGATGACGTGGCATTTTGGCAGATTGTTGTGACATCAGCTTCACTCAAGGAATGTTGTTACGTGGCGGTTTGGCTGACTAATGGAGGTTTTACCAGTTACTAAACCTTTCCTCCAAATTATCAAACATTACAAAAATAGATTTCTTTAAACTAGTTATAATTAATTTAAATTACCAACAAACAAGTCTTCTCAACCCGACTGGCATGCGCACCAGCATAGGGCAAGGAGGAAGATTTTCCAATATTCTATAAATTTGATTATTTTCAACATTTAATATTTTTCAACAGTTAAGTAAAGGGTAACATACCAGCACATATCAGCATATTTACAAATTTTGTGTGGGAATTGAAAAAGGTTCCACACTTGTTGAGGTTTACTAGATCATACTACTAATATTGTATTTTTATTCTTTATGGCCACAGTGAGCTCTAATCTCCTGTATACAGACATTCTGAGCAGGAGTGGTCTGCTAGCATAGTATATTGTATAATACTTTACTAGCAGAATTTTTTTCCTGTTGTTGTTCTTGGGTCCAAAAGTTCTATACAAAGATGTCAGAAGAGAGCACCATATCTGGTTGCTCCTCTCACCAGGGCCCTAGTTTCCCCCCAAAATTGTGTGCACCTCATGTAGGATACAGGATGCCTTTTGATATCTATTTGATATCTTTTTAAAAATTACCGAGCATAAGAGCTATTTCTTGAGAAACCAATTGGCAACCAGTTCATCATTTTTTTTCTTCAAAATCTTGAAAACACACAAATAATAAAAGCCAAGGAGGAGAGGCATAAATTGTACAGCAGGAGGTGCAAGACATACCAGAAAGAAACCTGCATCCCAATATGGTATGCATTTTACTTTCTAGAAAGAATGGTTCTCATAAAACCAGTCCTATCAACTAGTAGAGAAACTGCCTATTTTGTATATTTGTCAAGTTTTTGGTTTTATTTTGAAAAAAGGGGTTCCATCAGAATTTTTTGGAAGACATCATATAAACAACATATTTGAACAAGTGATACAGTACAATAAATGCCATGTCACCCAAAACAAACACACAGATTTTCTCTTGTTGAATTGTCCTCCAAAATAAAAACTGCAGTTGTTGCTTTTCTCACCACTACCTACTGACTGTAGTTCTCTTATGTCCTCCTCTAGCCAGCTTGAACAACTGAAGGAATTGCTTGTGTTTTGCTGACTTTTGTTCTCCTGCTGTTGCTGCTACTGCTACTGCTACTGCTACTTCTACTGCTTTTGGACTCCCTCATGATGTCTCCATATCTAAGAACAAAAATGGAATATATCTATGTTTCACCCCTGCTGCACAGGGTGCAGGGCGAACCAAGACCAATACACTCCACTGGATGACAAAGGGGATACCAACTAGGGGCAAGGGTAATGTAATGGGAGAACCGAAAATAGAAAAGATAGGGTTAGGAATAAGGGTCCTCAGGGAAATGTCATAATTTAGATAGGGATAGGGTGAATCTCCACACTTTCTGCATGGAAGAGATAGGGCTAGGGATAATTTTCATGGGGAAAATGTTATAATTTAGATAGGGCTAGCTACGGTGAATCTCCGCACCTTCTTCATAGAAGAGATAGGGATAGAGATAATTTTCCTAGGGGAAATGTCATAATTTAGATAGGGATAGGGTGAATCTCCACACCTTCTGCATGGAAGTGAGAGGGCTAGGGATAATGTTCCTCAGGGAAATGTCATAATTTAGATAGGGGTAGGGTGAATTTCCATGCCTTATTCTTCATGGAAGTGATAGGGTAAGGGATAATGTTCCTGGGGGAAATGTCACTATTTAGCCAAAAAATACATCAAGGGAGCCAAGATGGTTTTTGCCCCAATCAAGAAGCCCAAGAAAGAGTACCAAGACCTAATTACCTACCTCAAGAAGACTTGCTCTACTTAAAATCATGATTTGTGGTTGTAGTAACGAGCACTGCAGTTATCGTCTGGAGTGTCTTGTTGATGGGGAATGTGCCATATAGCTTCAACATAAAAATAGTAAAGGCCAAGATATTTTGAATCATTCAAGTTATTTTGAGACTAGTTTTATTTTGATATTCAACCTGTCTTCTGTCTTTGTACTTCTTTGATGAGCCATTCCAAGTTCTGTTACTTTGCTTTTATATTTCTTTTTGCAACTGTCACTTAATAGATCAATTCAAAGCACATATGTCCTTTAAAAGTGCTACAGCTTTGCATGTCTGATTTTTGTATTATTGATTACATTTAAACTTATTCCTTTCCCAAAAGTTATTTTTATTTCCCTAAAAAAAATCAGGAATGTGGCCTTGCGTTTGTTGCAACTTTGCACTCAGCTGACCTCAAGCAGAAAGATGTAGTTCCTATATGGCTGAAAATTTTGTGCCCAATTTAGTGGTCTACTTTATATGAACCTAAAACATTGGCAAAACAAAATAAAAGTTTCATTGTCCAGGTCAAACTATTGTTAGAGTTGTTCCTTGAGTCTGAACAAGAAGGGTTCCCAGTTTGCACACCATTATTTTATCATACAGTCCCCACCCACAAATAAGCAATACAGGTCATTTTTTCAAGCTTGAAATTGCTTATTTTACCCCAAAAATCCAAGCTTGTATAAGCAAAGTTGCTTATTGATTGATGCAATAATGACATCATTGCATAACATCTCTTTATTTTCAAAACTAGAGTAGGGTGCCCTCCCGTAAAAAATTTACCAAAAATAGGCAACACGGCAAATTTTGAATGCTTATTTCAGATGAAAAGTTCAAGCTTGACCTAAGCAATGCATTGTTACTTATTGGTGGGTGGGGACTGTATACGGAATGGCACCTGCACCGGTAAAACTACTAATGACTAACAATTTCTTTTCACTCCTTTGCGTTCTAGGATGATTGCCACTTATCCTGAGAAACCCGGACCCATCTGCGCCAGTCAAAAAAAAAAGAGCAAAAGGGAAACAAACAAAGTGCTGACGGTTTTCATACACCGATAGACACAAAATTCTAGTTCTACCTGTACGAGCTCGTACGTTACATACGGTACTGTAGGACCTTAGAGGACTGAGGACCCTTGGTTAGGCTAGCAAAGAACAAAGAACCCATCACATCGACAGAGTGAGCCAAGATCCTTCAAATCTGGTTCAGAACGAACTTCGACATTGCAAAGTCCATCGATTGACCTTGTTGAATAAGCTATCTTTTGATTGTCTTCGGGAAGTGGGGATAAATTCAGAAGCACATTGCTTGATGTATTGAATATACAACGAAAATTATGAAATATCTACGTTCTAGCTGTTCCGCTGTTCTGCTACTAGTGAAATCGGCCGACGCTTTCCTTCCAAGTAGTGGAAAGTGGCACGGAAGCTCGCATTGTGTGACAACTCAACTCTTTGTTGCTGAGGATATTTCAGTTGAAGATGCCCTCCAACGAACGAAATTGCAGTTAGAAAATCTGAAGACTGCCGAAAAAAATCTTTTGGGAGGAGAAGAAGAAAAAATCTACAAGGAGTACATGCAAATGTCAGGTAACATGTTAAAGCAGGAACTGAACGCCCGTGGTTTACCTTCAAAGGGTCGAAAACCAGACTTAGCACGACGTCTTACAGATTGCGACTTGGAAAAGTTTGGTCTTGAAAGTTTAGACCAAACAGATGACCAACCAACTACATGGGAGGAAGCCCAGAAAGGAGAAATGAAATCCATCGACAAGTTCTGTGGTTTAACCTTGTCTGAATCGGCAGGTAAGGCGTTGGGAGGTGCAAAGTTCAACACTCCTAGTCCGATTCAAAGGGCTGCCATCCCTACATTGGCTCAGGGTGAGTCATCCTTGTTGTATGCAGAAACTGGATCGGGAAAGACCTTGGCATACCTCCTTCCTATTACAGAACAGTTGTGGCTTGAAATCGATGAAGACCAAAGTGCAGGGTTTGCAGTTATTATGACTCCCACACGAGAACTAGCTGCTCAAGTAGCAGGTATTGCAACAGTTCTAGCACCACCTGGCAGCGTACGCTTAGTTTCACACCCAACAAACTTGTTGTCGGATCCTACCAAAGATCGAGGAGACTTACCAACCGGTGGACGTATGACACCTGACGGACTTCAACAACCACGCATCTTTGTAGGAAGTGCAAAGGCTGTGATGGTGAGCCTTTTTGGTGATGACAAAAAAATGCCTGCTCCGCCTACATCAAAACCAGAAGCCAAGTTCTTTTTGCAGAATACGCGATGGGTTGTTTTGGACGAGGTAGACCGGCTGTTGAATGTGAAGAAGACGAGAGCCAAAACGAAGAATAAGGTTCACGAAAAACCAGCTGCTATTGTCACATCTGCTGCCATGCGTCTTTCTTTAGGTGAATCTCAAATTATTGCTGCTAGTGCCACCGTAGGAAGGCCTCTTAAACGAGAGTTAGCACGAGTTATGGGGTTACCACCACAGGACTGTCCTCGGGTGATTCGGGGATCGGCAACAGAAGAGAATACGAGTCCTCAGGTTCAAGTTGAGGGTCAGCATATAGGACGTGCCGTAACAATTCCAAATACAGTGCGAAATTATGTGACTCCAGTCGAAGGTTCCAGCCCGGGCAAGTTGTTGACTTCAGCATTCTTCGTTATCAAGGCTCTGTCCAACCGCCCTAGAAAGATATTGGTTGTTTTGACACGCAATCTTGATCTCTCGACAAAAAATGCTATTGGTGCGTTGAAGCATTTTGGATGCACACCGGAACCCAAGTCATTGTTAGACGCATTAGAAGCGGATGGAACTGACCAAATGATTGAAGTTTTCCGAGAAGTGTCAGGTGCAAAGGGTGTGGGAGAGTCTTATTTCAGTACATTGGGTTCTGACGTTGAAGACGGAGCAGAAGATGATGGTGGCGATGGATATGTGCTCGTTACCGGCGAAGACACTATCCGAGGTTTACATTTAGATGGTCTTGACGTTGTTATTGTTGTGGGACGCCCGGCTGGTCCTGATGAATATACACATATCGCTGGGCGGACAGGAAGAGCGGGTAGAAATGGAAATGTCATTAATGTTGTAAGCAATGAAAATGCAGCAGGTTTGAAGTCTTGGGAGAAAATGCTGGATGTGGATTTTCTCCAATTAGGGATGGACGAGGTCGCCACTTTACATTAAAGCTACACTCTGGTTTACTTTTTGTGATTTTTAAAACTACTATTTTCAAAAATAATATTACTAGCCAACTAACTAGAGTATGAATGCAAGTTTGGAAAAAAGATATCGGTAGCGAAAATAAATTCCGGTTGTACGTATAACTGACATCCCAGAAAGCGCGACGTGTCCGGCCGCGACGTGAACCTTTTTTCCATGCGCACAAAATTCGTTTACCATGTTATTTCGAATGCTGGTTGTAGAGTATGTAGGAGCTATGCCGTGTGAGTTTGCGAGGAAGGTACTTGGCATTGGGTGGTGGGATACGCCGAGCTCTGGGATACGCCGAGCTCTGGGATTCTCTTGTTTCGCTTCCTGGGTGCGACTTTTTTTCTTTTGGGGAAACTTAGCAGTCAGGAACTGACCAACAACTTTGCTAGATGGAAAAGATAGAAAACGGAAATGAAAGAAATTACATCAGAATGTGACAGCTATGATGATACCAAGCGATGAAGACCGGGTAGAAATTGTTTTCTAAGATAATTTTATATAAATATATCCTGTACCATGAAATTTCATCCGTGTCATGTAGTGTTGTTACTTGTGCTTTTTTATTTTTCAGCACATTAATTAAACTCCTTGAAGGAATCGGAATACGCTAGAGAATGTCGAGTGACAAAGTCTACCTCGGACAAAAGCCCAATAGCCTTGGCAGATAAGTTTGGATTTTCAAACAATCAAATTGTTCTCACAATTCCAATCTCTAGTAGAGAGGACTTTTCGGTTTCTATTGATTCAATTGGAAAATGTCATAATTTAGATAGGGGTAGGATGAATCTCCATACCTACTGCATGGAAGAGATAGGGCTCTAGAGGGATATGTTTCGTCGGGAAGATGTCATAATTTAGATACTGTAGGGCTAGGGTGAATCTCCATACCTGCTACATAGAAGAGATAGGGATAGGGACAATAATCCTCGGGGAAATGTCATACTTCAGATAGGGCTAGAGGGTGAAGTGAGAGGGCTAGGGATAATGTTCCTCGGGGAAATGCCATTATATAGATAAAGGTAGGGTTAATCTACACACCTTCTACATGGAAGAGATAGAGATAGGGTTATTTTTCCTCCGGGGAATATCAAAATTTAAATATATTAGGGGTAGGGTGAATCTTCGCACCTTCTGCATGGAATAGACAGGGCTACGGTAGAGGGATTTTGGTCCTCTCAGGGAAATGTCATAATTTAGATACAGGTATACGGTAGAGGTTGAATGTCCACACGGTCTACTTTTGCGTACTTCTACTTCTGCGTACCTGTACCTGGTACTATTACTTTTGCGAACTGTACGAGTGAAGTACGGAAGAAGAGAGGGCAAGTCATTCCTGGGTTTCATTCCGCAGTACGGTATGTTAGGGTGAAGGACAATTTCCACATTTGCTACATCTGCTGGAGGAAGGGAGACATTCGATGGTAAAAATATATAGGGTTAGGGATTCAGGAGGGTCTCGAACCACATCTGGAAAATACATGTGCATCATGATAATTATTAATACGTACTGTGGACATCAAAAATAGTTCCACTTATTTTTCTACATCAACATACTTCTGCGGGATTTCCGGATTTTTTTCATACCTAGTACTGTACTGCCATACAGGCACCGGTACCCTGTACCTGTACCTGTACAACATGGAGGACCCTACCTGGTACCCAGGTACGAGTCCTATCGTACTGTCTATGCATGGGTTCATTCTCTCGATCTCTCGTTAAATCTCTACGAAGGACTACCGTACTACGGCTACTAACTATGAACGGACGGTGCTACCAGCTATCTACCTTTCTGCTGTCCTACTGTAAAATCTTTGGGAGTACTGTACACGCAATGTCGTAGGACCTACTTCGTATGGAATTATCTATTCTACGAGACTGTCTGTGTACCTGGTAGAGTAGAGGTTCTCCCCACCAGCAATCACTGATAATGAAGATAGAGAAGATAATTGCAATACCACCGCGGCCCCTGCCCGCAAAATCGCAAGTAAAGTCCATCATTTGCTGCACCAGGAGAATCTCTTGGCCGCTCTGCTGCTGTGGTGTCGTCATTTTACATTCTCGAGACGTCTCACCACTCTTCAACAACTCTACTAGTCCAAAAGAGACACCAAAAACAACACACACTGGTATTTATTTACCATTCACATTGTTTCAAGTTTAAATAAAAAAAGATGGAAGAAATGACAAAAGATGAATTACAGCAACACGAAAGCAGTCGTACAACAGCAGCAACGACAAGAGTCAATCCTAGTATTCCTTTACCACCACCACCACCACCGGCAGCATCATCATCATCATCATCGACGGCGTATCCTGCAGCAGCATTGCAACATCATCAGCAGCAAGTAGTTCATCATTCATCAAACCAAATGCCACCGCCCATGGTTGTTCCACCATCCCAACCAATCAACACTGACAATAACAACAATCATAATGTGTTAATGGGGACAATGAATCCTCCAACAATGGTAATGCCACCACCATTACCCCCTTCACAACAACAGCAGCAGCAACAACACCATTACAACAATTCAACAAGAAGAACGACAACGACACCTATTCTTCATTTTCAACATGGTGGTAAGGGTCACGTATCAGCTGACACTAGTGATAGAAGCACTTCTCCTCCTCCTCCTGCATCAACTACAAATACAAATGCAAATACGACTACGCAACAACAACCACCATTTTATATTCATCCTATGCAATCCTTTGGACGAGGACTTTCGACATCAAGCAGTAAACAAAGGAGAAAAGGTGGTAGTACGAACAAACGTCGACGATCGACTCCTATTTCGAATCACAGTACGAATGATAATATAAGTAATGATGGTCATGATGAACAACAGCAACATGACATGGAAAACGATGATTCATCATCACCATCGAAACATCAAAAATCATTATCCAAAGTATTCTCCAAACGGAAAGTTCTTCAACAACCACCACCATCCTCCTCGTTGTTGATCAAGAAGAAAAAGAAGAAAAAATCAATTTCATCTACTCCAACTAGTACAACTCCCACCCAAACAACTCGTGTACCGCGACTTGTCATTCGTGATGATGATCCAAATCGAATTGTCAATCCATTATTAGATGTACCAGAATTTCCAGTGTCACATTATCATCATCATCATCGATTTGCATCCTCCTCCTTATCATCCACATTTCCAAGTACAACCACCACTACGTCCACTAGTACTACCATCCTAACAACTTCTACACCCAGTCCTCCTCGTCCACCTTCTGTATCCCCAGATTGTATACCCAATGGTGCAGAACTTTATAATTGGACCAATTTATATTTTTGTCAACCAGATACCTTTCCTATATCCTATTATGCACGCTTATTAGGATTTGATGTACCACCCATACATCAACACCAAACGACAACCACGAACAAGAATGATAATGATGAGGATACTACTACTACTACAACTCTTGATGCAACAAAATCTTCCATTCCCGACTTTATACCCCTCCATCCAGATACAATACCCTTTGTGGACGACCAAGAACACAATGACAATGTATGGAATCAAATACCACCCCTGGGTAAATTTACAAGTAGAATTTGGAAAAAACATGCAATGCAACAAGATAAAAAAGGTGTTGATATCATGACAAGCCCACAATCATCACAACCTACTACCAAGAACAATCCCACAGATACAACATCTACTGTGATCCACACTAACAACAACATTCCTGAGAAGAAAAATGAACAACAACAACAACAACAACAACAACATGACAATGAGAATGATCCGCACATGGAAAATAATGATCATAATGAGTACCACCAAGAAGAAGATGAAGAAGTATTATTAGATTATATGGATCCAATGTATCATAATATACGTCAAGCTTCGATTGCTGCATTTTCGGCGAGGAATAAAAATACATCATCACAAACAAACAATCCGGATGCTACTACTACTACTACCTTTTCCTTTTTAAAAGAACAACTTTTACCATGTCCAACTGTACCACCCTGTATGACAGTACCACCCATCCTTCAACAAGAATGTTTACAAATGGCATACCAAACATTATTCCTGAAACACACTAACGAACATGATGAACTATCATCCAATTTGAATGTATTGAATCGTAAAAAGACGAATGATGATTTGGGTATAACATTTGAATTGGCAACAACAAGAGATGATATTGGAATCATGTCATCATCATCATCATCATCAGTAATGCCATTCTCCTCTTCCTCCACACCAACACCACCCAACTCCTCCTCTTCTTCTTCTTCCTTTTGGGATACCTATTATCAAATTCATGGCAAGGAAAAGAAAAAAGTTTTCACGGACGCTTTACGTGCACCATGTGATTTTATATTGTTGGCCAGAAAAAAAAACAAGATCCAATCCCAAGATGGGAGTACACCAGTAAAAGGAATAATGATTGGCTTTATCCATTACAAATTTCAATGGTATGCATTTCAAGATGATGAAGAAGAACAAAGAGAAAAACCATTACAAGGAAGACGAGCGTCCGCTGCTGCTGCCTCCGCCAATTCTACCACCAATACCGGAACCACCAACACCAACATGGGTTCGTATGGTGTATCATCTGGTGTATCCCAATTACGTAAACCAAAAGTATCAGAATTAGTATTTACCATTGAACAAATATATTGTCCAACATCAATACCACCACCATCACCACCATCACCATCATCAACAACAACATCAGGATTGGAGGAATCATGCAAGGAAAAGAAAAACTCACAACCCAAAAAGAATGAGGAGGAGTCAAGGAGAAAAAAAGAAATGAACAACAGTAGCAACAGCAACAGTAACAATAACAATATGGATACGAAAGATGATGTTGAAAGCTCGACTTGTATTGTCACAAAAGATAACGATAATGTGAATGATTCAAGGGCAACGACAACAGCACTAGAAGCACCGACACGAACAACAACAACAACAACAAGTACAAAAGAAGTCAAAGCATCTGTCAATGTTGTCACAAAACAACAACCACCATGTCATACAATCGACACAACAAAAACTAAGGATGACGATGATGCTTCTTTTTCATCACTTGTATTGGTTACATTAGCATTGGAACATGCAAGAAGTTGTGATATTGTGTATGGTATACTATACACAAATATACAAACATTACCATGGTTTCAAAACTATTTTCGAATGTCAACCTTACCAACAAACAAGAAGAACAAACCGAAGAGGACGACGAAAAAAAAGACATCTACGTTACCATCCTGCCAAGTTGAAGCATCATCATCAGCACCATCATCTTCTTCTACTGGAAGGGTCATACCTTTAATTTGTGATTTGAAAAAGGTTAGTTATCGATATACATTCTTAAAACGAAAACAAGATGTAAATGATGGAAGGTTGAAAGAGAAGTCTGGAACTGCCACCACTACTATTACATCCAACCTGAAACAAGATGGAAAACGAAATCAACCCTCTTCATCAGCAACACGAATGTTGGTACGACTTCCTACTGCGGAAGAAGCCCAAGCAGCCATGGAACCCACACAATTAAGCATTGATAAGAGCGCTTCTTCTAGTGGTGGTGCGGGTAGTGCTGATCTACTTTCATCATCATTATCTCGAACAAACCACCAAGGCAACCACAACAACAGCACCGATACTATAAATCGTTTCAAGAAGAAATCCAATACTACTATGAATGTAAATGATTTATTCTTTACAAGTGCACACCAAAAGTTACGATCTTTATCTATAGGTGTACGTGCAGTCTTGCCTACACCTGAATCACCACCATTGAAATTGTATCCATTGCATCCAGATGGGTCACAATTAAATGGTTTAATATCTACAAGAGCTTTCACATCTCAACCCCATTGGCATATATTAAAGACATTCCCTATAGAATCATTTGCAAGTGGGGGTGCTGGTCGTAGAACTGGTACTGGTAGTCAGCGTGGGAAAGCACTATCATCAACATCATCCACACCAACATCTGCTTCCTTTTCCTCTTCTTCAACTGCTATTGCTGCCATAACGACAGGCACTTCTGCAAGTAATGAGTCTGGCACTCTGGCTAAATCTAATGCAAAACAACAAGACGACACCACCACCACCACCACCACCACCACCACCACCACCACCAACAACAACAACAACAAGAAATCATCCGAAATGAATGAAATCTTGAATGAATTATTAACAAAACAAAAAATGTTGGTATCATTAGAAAGTAGTTTTCATCCAAAGTTACGTCAATTATTATCTAAAACAATCGAAGAACGCAAGGCCTTTGAAAGTCCCAAGGCTGTGAAGGAACGCGAATCACAACGTAAACTATTAGCAGATTACGAGGCTGTGTTAGAACGTCATCGTGAAATAGATCGTGAATGGCAAAAGCAATTAGAACGAGATATGGAAGCTGTATGTGAGATATGCCAAGATGGGGAGGTAACACCTGAAAATCAAATATTGTTTTGTGAGGCATGTAATGTTGCTGTGCACCAATATTGTTATGGTATTGAAGAAGTACCTGAAGGTGATTATTATTGTTTAGCATGCCGATACTTTGGTAGAGAAAAAACGACAGAAGCTATTGGACGTAAGGTGCAACGTGGTGGTAGTAACGCTTCTACTGTACCACCGAGAATGGCACCATCACCCTTACCAATCTGTTGTGAATTATGTCCTAGAAAACAAGGTGCCTTTATCCGTACTGATACACCATCCTCCTCCTCATTATCAACAAGGGAAGAGGGTAGATCGAAACTAAATTCAAAATCAAAGATATTTAAAAAGTCGAAAAAGTCTTCAAATGATGAAAGTCCCAATAGCAAGAATAAGTCTGTTTCTCGTTGGGTGCATGTGATATGTGCCAAATGGCAAGGTTTAGGATTCATACCCAACTCGAAAGAAGTCATAGAAGATGTGACTGAATTAAAGAAAAACTTTCGTCATGTGTTACCAAGAGTTAGTTGTATGCTGTGTTTAGGAAATCGTGGTGCATTTAATCAATGTCCAGAACCTGGATGTAACAAATGGTTACATGTTACATGTGCACGTGCTGCTGGTACGTGTAAGGTTGTGCATGGTGAGAACTGTCACGGTCCTGTGGAAACTGATGGATGGACATTGTGGTGTCAAGAACATTCGAATATCCCCCCTGAAGAAGTACCAGAGGGTAGTACACCGATTGATCAATTAATCCGCGCTGCTGAAGAATTCCCACCTGAACCAGAAATCCCCCCACCAAAGCCACGCCCACCCAAATTCATCAAAATGACCGGTAAGGAACGACGCCAATGGCTAGATGATCCAGAATACGAGGCAGACTTCCTAGAACTGCTCCGTAGAGAAAAGTTTTATGGTGTCAAATGTGAAGTTTGTAATCAGCTCGGTGACGATTCCGGTATGATGACACGATGTGTAGGGTGCGATGTAGTCTTTTGTGATGCATGCAAATATGACTGCGATGGTGCAGTCAAGGGAAAAGACTATCTTTGTGCAGCTTGTAAATACGTCCAGGAAAAGGAAGAGAAAAACGAAGAATTCAGTCGTCCACAATGTCACATGTGTTTTCAACCTGGTGGATGGATGCGGGGAGGCTTTGCCAAACCTGTCAACAAAAAAGGCCATTGGTCAAAGAATCCAAAAGAATATGCAAAGTCACTCTTTGCGAAAGATCTGTGGTGTCACGCTGTGTGCACATTGTACGTATTGTAATCTTATATGGTTTTTGGTAACATGTTTCCAGTGGCCGATGAAAGCAACTGATCTCAAAAATGTTTTTTTGTTTCAATCTTGGAAATGGGCGATTTTTAATACAGATGGCAGTCTCCAGATTTAGCTGTTGACCAGGAAACGGGTAAGGTTGATTGTTCAAATGTGATCATGAGTAATGGTAAATCTCATATCCGTGGCCAATCTAAATGTGCACTTTGTGGATTGAATGGTGGTCTGAAGCTCAAATGTTGCGAGGCTGGTTGTCGCGCACACGGGGAGCTTTGTGCTCCATTCTATTTTCATCCCACGTGTGCAAGACAAGCTGGATTAGAGGTCGATACTATGACTGATGAAGGTAACGAGTATTATACTTTTTACACAAAATGTTTTGTACATAGCGGTTGCGACTTCGCTTTCCGGGCGAAACTTGAAGATCTCCTTGAAATCGCCAAGAAACGGTACGGAAAGAGGTTGCAACATCTAGAAAAGCTTACCATGAGTATCGCAGACGCAAGTCGTTTGCTAAATGCTTCAATTTTAGTAATGGCAAGCTTGGGGTGGGCATGGCGATGGGCTGAATGGTGGGTTGAATACGGGGACAACTGGGAACCCTTCTTGGAACCACACGAAGATGAATCCAAGATGACTAAGGAACAACTTCGAATTGTTGATAGCACGCGAGAAAGTAGGGCTGAAGATGCAAGGAAGTGTCGCCTAACCGCTCTCGGAGCTGCGTTGAGAAATCGTAATTACGACGACGAAGGTGACGCATATGGCACACTTGACGGAGCACTTCGTTCAATGCTACATGCGCAGAGTCTTGTTGGTCCTTTGGAAGACTTTGAAATAGATTTTTTCGCCGAATGGCTAGGAAGAGCGTACCGGTCTAGATCTAGACTGCTTGGTTATACCGATGATAAGATCCGAGTTTCAGAAAGGGGACGTTGTGTCCATATAGAAGATAAGTCTCCAAAGTATGAACTTGGGAATCGTCCATTGCCGGGAAAGCAGGATGTGCCGGAAGGGGAGGTATTTGAAAAAGGAATTACAGAGATTGATGACTTTCTTAAGCCGGAGACCATGGAGGATGGCACCATCATCACCAAGGAATTACTCGAGGAAAACTTTAGGAGTCATAGAAAAAAGGCCGAGAAAAAGAGAGGAAAATCTCCATTAAAGAAAGCAGGTAAGAGAAGTTCAAGAAAACCAACAGCACCTCCTGAGACTGATGAACTAATGGCCGAAGACAGAGCCTTCGAGGAAGACGATGAAGACCCGATTCCTAAGAAGCGTTCCGTGGGTGGCGACAAAGGGACAAGTCGTGCTCGAAAACACCATACCATAGGGGACGATGACGACGACGATGACGATTACATCGATGGTGCTGAAAGTAAAAGTCGAAAAAGAGTTAATAAAAAGTCAGATGGAACGATGTCGCCATCACCGAAGCGGAGGGGGAGACCTCCAGGAAGACCGAAGAAAGCAATTAAAAAAGGCGAAACACTGAAAAAGAGAAAACACAGTGGTAAGTTTTGTAAAGTGTGAGACGAAACGATTGATATTATTTCAAAACATGTATGTAACAAGGTAAATATTTGCATTTGCTTTCTAAATCGGTTTCTGACTTTGTGCAGCACAACGGTCCAAACCTCGAAGATCTCGACTATCTGAAGAAGGGGATAGCTATCAAGACTCTTTGACTACTTCAGAAATTTCTACAGATATTCCATCTGTGGATAACTCAGTGTCAGAGTACGTTCCCATACCACGGAAGCGGAGGAGACCGAATCAAAATTACTTAACATTTGAAATGGGATCCGCTGTAAAGACCCTTTCTGCTGCCGCCGCGGACACCCGTGCATTGGGGGATAAAACCTCGACAACACCTATCGCAAAAAAAAGGGGATGTAAGTAGTCATTTGTTGTCAGTTGTCAAGGCCTTTTGTTTATGTTTTTGGACCTTCTACCAACAGTCTAATTCATTGCCGGGTTTTCTCATTATCGTTCAATTTGGGTATTATAGGGCCAAAAGGAAGACCAAGAAAACAAAGAACACCTGGATCAACATCCTTAGTCAGTCCTTCTGCTGCAAGTGAAGAAAAATCTGCCATTTCTGCCAATAGCAAAGAAATCATCAAGGGAAGTTCAAATGGGAGCATAGAAAGCTCTTCTGCGCATGCTGACAAGGGAGACGAGAAAGAAGAAGCTGTGCATAGCGAAGTGTTAAGAGAAGCATTTAATGAAGAACATGATGCAAATTTGTCTTCTCTAAAGCAACTGCAACCAAAGGGCCCACGTGGTGAGGACGGTGTTTTGGATAAGAGTGTTGATAAAGATGACGATATCAGGAAAACTAGTCAACCAAGGAAATGAGACAATCGTACGGAGATAAACCAATCACCTACAAGACAAAATTCGTCTCATCCAACGCTGGCAAGTCAACCACAACAAGGTGAAGAAGCAGCGGAAACGAATAAAAGCACCGAAGAGAAAGATTTATCATGAGAGGCTTTGGCGATTGATAGCGGTGCTGACAGAAGAGCCAAAGAACAACGGATTCAAAGTTGAGCAAAAAGAGCAATTTGATTATGAAGGGTAAGGGAATGAGAACAAATAATACACAGCGGACAAGGCTCATGCTTAGAAGCGAATCCCGTCAAATTTTTATTTTAACTCCAACTATCGTTTTAGAAATTCTCCATGCAACTAAGTAATAGAATTACGAAGACTTTTGAGAAAAGGTTTCAGATTCCAATATTATTGTTCCATTCAAGTCATAGCTTCATTCAAGTAGATTAAGGTGTAAAAGGATTAATGTTGAGATTCAATCTCACGAAGAGTGATTGAAAAGTGTAATGTTGAATTTCCAGGTATATCAGGGGCACATCCTCGTTTACCATATCCTAATTTGGGAGGGACAACTAAGTTTCGAGTTCCACCACGTTTCATGCCTAAAACACCCAAATCCCACCCTTTAATGACTTCACCAGCACCCAAAACGAAAGTAAAACTTTTTGCTTTATCAAACATATATCCATTGGTTGCTAATGTCCCGCGGTACATAACTGTCACTGCATCACCGTTACATGCTGTAGGTTCACCATCCTTCCCAACTTTGACATCTTCTATTTGAATTTCTTCCTCTTTGAAAGCTCCTTTTGGAATAGGATCAGCTGCTACACGAAAACTTTGTCCACTAACAGGGTGACAGATCCAGGATTTACGGAATCAAAAATGAATGAGAAATATCTATTTTCAGCGTTCAGATTCAAATTGAATTCATATGCATTCATGCACTTACGTCTGAACCAGTATATCGTTGGATACACCTTTTTTCAGTGCAGTCCTGAGAGCATTTGCTAATTTAAAAGAAACATATTCATTTAGAAAAGAAAAGAACATTGAATGAGATGCACAAGATTCGTCAATTGAAATAATAATAACGAATTTTACTTTTCCAAACTATCGCTTTTTTCTAGATCATACCATTTTCATAATCGAATTCGGTTTTCAAATACTTTTGAATTGCAGCACGAGAACACCCTTTCGGTCCACTTTTCAACGAACGTATAGCAACGACGACTTTGTCAAGAACAGTAGTAGGCTTTTTGGAGGTCGTTTCACTTGCTTTGGCTTTGCCACCTGAAGACTTGAGTTTAGAAGTACTTCGTGCTTTTTTAGCCTTGGCGTTTTCGTGTTGTTCCGCATTATCTGCCATGGTGAGAGAAGAGTGGGTCTCTCTTTTGTCCTTCGTCTTTCAGGTTTAGGTTACACAGTACTCGAGCATTCAGGTTCAGGTTTAATATTTTTGTTTTTCAGTTCTTTTGGATATATGCTGTCTTGCTTTTTTTGTCATACCTGCACCTGTACCGTACCTGGTACCAGCTAGAGAGAGAGGCGGCCGGGTGGTGGGGTAATAGTCAATAGAAATCGTCGTCGTGAGATGAAAAAAATATTCAGTAGGGCCTCTACGGTGCTGTACAGGTAGAACGCACCTGACTGGCAACAGTCCTAATTACTCGGAGTAATATCGTACAGGTAGGTCCACGACTACTTCTAGATAGACCTACCTTACAGTACCTGGTACTTACCTTGTACCTGGTATGTTCTTTGTCCACCATACGTACCAAAGGTACATGGTACACCTAATGTAGGAGTCTTCTATTAGGAATAGGGTTTTGTTCTCCATTCAAATTTCGAAAATAGGTGAGTTGTTTATGCTTGTGGGTGAAGAGTTATTAATACTTCCAACCTCAATTCTCAGCATGTCTCTACGTGGAGCTCGCACGTAGAATATTTTACTTCCAAGCTCCAAAAAAAGTTAC
>WKLE02000217.1:0-13596 GCA_014885115.2 Asterionellopsis glacialis
TTCTGGTGTGTTTTTGTTGAAATGTGTACTTTTCGTGGTTCAAGGTGGTACCGTGGTTCAAGGTAGTTTTTGACTAGTACCGGTACCACAGGTACCGGTAGGACCTGCTTTCATCTTTGTATTTTCAATGTTTTAGGCCTAGAGAGAAGGAGCTGGTACATCCGTTTCAACTCATGTTGGAAAGACGAACTTTGGTTTTACTCGTGGTTTGCGTGTCATAAACCGCTATCCAACATACAATACATTGTCAAAGAGTTTTGGCAAAACGAGTGTGGGTGTCTTTGGTGGGGTGATAATCTTCTAAAATGATAAATACTCAAAAAGCTCCTGATTATTTTATGGTTGCCGTGGAAGATGGGAAGATTGATTTGAAGCGTAACAAAGGTTTTGAGATTCCTTCCGCCATTGCGGAAGCAGTATCACTTTCTGTCCAACTTGAAATAGGTGAACCTGTGCTTGAATATACTGGTAGTGAAGGAAACCACATTGCTCATGTTTTCAAACATGAAATAGTCCTTGGTGAACGACTGGCTAGCGGTTCATTTGCGGATGTGTATGAAATCAAAACATTTGCTCTAGATCAATCTACTAGCGAGTGTTCTAAAACATCTCCCAGAATACAAATCGCTCGAGATGCACTAGTTGCTTCTTCAAAAAATCTCACTAATGATCCCACCAAAAACATCTCTCGTGACCACTTGTCGTCTGTAGATAACGATGAGGTATCTATCTATAACAGTTCTAAAGGAAAATTTGTTGTGAAGCATTTAAGGTATAAGCTCGTCAAAGATTTTGATCTGTACAAGAGAGCAGCAATTGATCTCGCAAGGGAGGCTAAAATATTATCTTCGCTCAGGCATCCTAATGTTGTTGGCTTACGAGGTATTAGCGCCCATGGAGTTTCTGGTTTTGCAACCACTTGTCATGATGGTTTCTTTTTAATACTCAATAGACTTAACGAAACGCTAGAAGATAAAATGAAGCAATGGCGAACGAATCACAACCGCCTTCGATTGCTGAATATAGAATCAACAATTGAGCGGCTGGATGCTATGATCGATATAGCGAATGCCTTGGCCTACATACATCAGCATAAGGTGATTCACAGAGACCTAAAGGTAAGTCATATTAGTCAAGTGGTAGTATGACTTGTTCTTTAAGTTGATGTTTTCCTGAGAAATGTGCCTAATTTCATTTGTTTGCCTTTTCCACAATAGCCTGAAAATTTTGCCATAAATGATGCGGGTCGTTTCCAAATCATCGATTTTGGTTTTGCCCGGAAGCTACCCGAGGAAGACACAGGAAATCCGGCGAATGATAAGACATATAACCTCACGGGTTGCACTGGCTCCTTTAGATATATGGCACCCGAGGTGGCAGCTTACGAATTGTACAACGAGAAGGCAGACGTTTACAGCTCTTCTCTGATATTGTATGAAATTTTGACTTTGAAGAAAGTTTTTGAAGGATTTACGCCTATACAAATAGCATCGAAGGTGCACTACAATCACAAACGACCTGGTTTTCCCGCTAGATTTCCACGTTCACTTGACGGTGTGCGACAAATAATAAAGGAAGCATGGTCACCGGATATGTCCATTCGGCCTCCGATGGAGAGTATACATCAAATTTTGGTCAACCATTCTAATTCTCTACTTGTAGACAGCAACCGCAGCGGTCTTCATTTGAAATCTCTAACCCGGTTTAATTGTGGAAGAGGTGCCAAACCGACGAAAACCGCAGGTATATAGAAAGCAGTGGCCAAAGGTATTAGGAGAGTCCCAACGGTTAGAGAGGAATGATAGACTTAGCTTTCAAGCTATTCTTATCATGTATTATCATGTTTATATAAGGGCAATTTTTTTGCTAATGCCCTATTTTTACACCCTCCTGAACAGGAAGTATCATAAACCTCCTTCAATTTTTTGTGGAATTGTGCATATGTAAGTTTTATAAGAAGAACAAGATCACTTTTTAATATGATGCTTGTCTCTAATTTAATCTTTTAAGATAATATAATAGCTTCCTGTGCAACATGCCCAACATAAATGTTTCCGTCCTGCATATTTAAATGAGACGGCCGGTTCCTGCCAAGATGCTAAAGACATCGCTTCATAAACGCGGATAATGAATGCACATTTTCTGGGGCGGGAACACTGGCTTGTTTCTCCTGTGCATTTTCTTAGCTTTTTAAGTTTGTCTTTTTGGTAGCATCTTCTATTTCTGTTCCAAAGTCCCCTCACTAACGTATGCAATTCGACCGGACACTTTGCCGGACAGATTCACCACATAACCTGATTTATGTACTTTGGTGATCCTACCAGGAACCAGTACGCCTTCGGGTCGGTCGGATAGTTCTTTTTGGAGGGAAAAAACGCGTCCGCCAGGCAGAAAACTGACTCACACAGATCCTGGTCTTTAAAGCATCAGAATCAATGTCCGATCTATTCTATCTTCAATTACCTACAGTACTACATAAGCTTGTTTAATAATATTTATACGTTACATGGTATCAGTTACGAAATAGCTGTGTGTACGACATATGCTGAACAGTCTAAATCCGGAGAAGAACCACCGAATACACATTATTCTGATGCAAGCAAAGCAACTACAGCACCGGTACCAAGTATGCGTTTGCCAGAGAAGAAAAAGAGGAGGGAACGATACATCATCTGCAACTAGCATTGCTTAGTTTTTTCATCAATTCAACAAGTGAGAACATCGTTATCGTCTTGTTAAAGTGTTACATGCAAAAACGATGCCACGAACTCGTAGACAAATAATTGCTGCTGTGAAAGAAGAGGTCAGCGAAATCCACCATGTTGTCAAAGAAGAAGAACAAGACGGTGAATCTTCAGATGACGAGCATCACGAAGAAGAGGAAGAGGAAGGCAATGCCCATGAATTTACATTTGATGGGAAAACTTATGATACCTACCAAGAGATGGTAAATGCCAAACGTCAAAGGAATGAAGATATTCTTCGTAGCACGGGACTTTTAGAAGCTTCGTCACAGTTTCGAGATAATATCAGCATCAACAATAAGAGGAAATCAGCCACGTCACGTGGGATCAAGTCAGAAACAAAACGAAAGAGGCCAGAGAATCTTCCAAGACGTAAATCTAACAGAATTGCAGGTGTCAAGTCAGAAGGATTTTATGTTGAAGAGGAACGAAGTGGTCGCTTCATGATAGGTGGAGCGGGCAAATCAGCAATCAAGGCAAGTAGTACTAGTGTGTCCTACGTAGAAGAGAATGTCGACGATGGCGGTGATGATAATATCTTCAATGGTAGGATAAACGACGGTTCGGAACTTACAGTATCAGAAGCTGTCGAACTCACAGGCTCGAAGTGGGTAAAAGAAAATACAGTGACAACTGCAGAAAACTTCATGAGCAAGACGCTACCAGCATTGGTGGATAAAATGGGCGAAAAAAAAACAGCCAAAACACGAAGCCCTACATCAGTGCGATCACCAACTGTCGCAAACACAGAAAATAAACAAGATCTGTTTGCTGATCAGCTGAAATCACTCAGTTTAGATGATCCTGCTTCCGTTGCAAAGGTCTGTCCAGACCGTATCTACGCTATTGAATGTCACCCCTCTCCACATCATCTACTTGTAGCAGCTGGTGATAAACAAGGCCACTTAGGTCTATGGAATGTTGACCAATTTGGTAATAAGGAAAATGCTGAGTCAAGCGATTCAGATGGAGTCCACCTTTTAAAGCTGCACAGCGGTCCTATCACACATTTGGAATGGAATTCATCCGGTTCTCATCTTCTTTCAGCATCTTATGACGGCTCCGTCCGATCCTTTGATATTGTAACTCAGAAATTCGAAGAAATTTTTGCAACGTACGATGATTCTCCTCAATTCAAACATAAAAGTGGAGCTGGGTTGGACGAAGGATATAAATATTGGACTCAATACGTGACGACTGACCACAGTAATTCGGGTGGGGATTCAAAATGTTTATTTGTAGCAACAAGTACGGGAAATGTGGCCCACCTGGACCTAAGGAAAAGGAAGTCATTGTCATATAATGTCAAAGTGAGTGATAAGAAAATCAACACCGTGAAGTAAGTGCGAATAATTGGTCTTATGTTGCTTTTTTAAATCCTTCGTGCCTTTGAATTAACGATTCTTCACCTTGTTCTTTGCAGCCTTCACCCTGATGGAAACATTCTTGCCGTCGCTGGTAATGAACCAATTGTAAAACTTTGGGATATCCGCAAGTTTGGGTCCAATATGGAATCTGAGCCAACGTCTTTTCAAAATATTGGCAGAAGTGTGAACTCCGCATTTTTCTCTCCTAGCGGGTCGTCACTGCTTACGACTACGCAGCTTGATACTCTTGATCTTTTAGGCGATGCCCATCTCAAGTCTGGTCTTATTAAGAAACCTACGCATAGAATCCGGCACAACAACAAAACAGGAAGATGGCTGTCGACTTTCATGGCAAGATGGCACCCTGGCTTAGACAGTGGTGAAGAAACATTTGTTGTGGGGAGCATGCAACAACCCCGGACCATCGAAATATTCAGTGGCACATCAGGGAAGTTACTTCGAGGAATAAGGGGGGAAGCTCTGACAGCAGTAGCCAGCCGTTGCTGCTTTCATCCAAATACAAATGAGCTCATAGTTGTGGGAGGGAATTCTAGTGGGCGGGTGACAGTGGCAAGGTAGTAGACATAGTAATCCCATTGATGGTTTTCTTAGGAGCTACTCGTTCGGAGTCTCTTCTTGAAGATCCTCAACGTTGTCTCGTGTGAGGGAGTATGGAATAGATGATAAAATAGAAAGTAGCATGCTGGTTCTTTGCTAAAGGTGACTTACTCTTGATACCATTTTAATTTTTGAGCAAAAAACAAAGTACACTGACTTAGTCTCTAGAGAGTCTATATTCAGCTAGTGGGCTGCGTATATATTGGTTCGAGATTGTGTGGCGAGATACCATGGCAAGGGAAACATTTTAAACCATTAGAGGAAAATCCACGACAGGCTGCTAGCAAGAGGTGAAATGCTATGTAGGGTAGGTATAAACAACCGTATGATAATAATTATTCAAGTTATACAGATGAAATGAGGCAACCCGTGATTAATCGAACGTGATCTTATTTCCCTGGAATGCAGTGATAGAACCATGCTTCTTGGCACCAAATCCACCGCCACGTCCACCATCGCGACCACCGCCGCGTCCACCGCCTCGGCCGCCACCACGACCACCGCCGCGTCCACCGCCTCGGCCTCCTCCGCCGCCCATGTATCCTCTTCCACCCCGGCCTCCGCCGCCGCCACGTCCGCCTCCGCCGCCAGCATTATTTCTACGATCATTAGCATAATCGACACGGACTGCGCGTCCCATGATGTCGGTTCCTGCCATTTTGACAGCTGCATCGGTAGATTCTGTAGCACAGAACTCAATGTGACCGAATCCCTTGAAGTCGCCCGTTTCTCTATCGGTTGCAAATCGTACCTGATTAATCTCCCCACAATCTCCAAAGGCCTGTCGGATGGCATCTTCATCAACGTCCCATGACAAATTTCCAATGAAAACTGTGAGGCATCCTTCTTCCTTTTGAGAGGGTTCTCTGGCAGCAAGGATAGGTTTAGGTGAAGAATACTTGATCGACAACCAGCGTCCGTTGAAGTCAGCACCATTCAGTTCCATTGCGGCAGCAGCATCCTCTGTAGAAGCAAAGTCAATGATGGCAGTACCTGAACTGCGGCCATCATCCTGCAAGGGAAGTTCGAGACTTGTTGGACCTTTTCCGCAACCCTGGAAGAATTCACGGACTTCGTCTTCAGTTGCTCTCCATGGAAGACCACGGACATAAATTTTTGTGTTCTCGCCTTCAGCTGCAAACTTTTTACTTGGTTCATCAGCAGTATCGTCTGCCTTTCTTTTCTTGGAGGATTTTTCGGTGTCTTCCATTTCAGCATCGCCGGGTGCTTCAGATGATTTTGTGGAATCATCAGAGTCAGAGTCAGAGTCACTGTCAGATGAAGAAGAGCTGTCTTCTTTCTTAGCTTCAACTTTCTTCTTTGCAGGCTCTTCATCATCAGAGGAATCGGAATCAGAAGAATCACTACTACTGTCATCATTGCTTTCTTCTTTTTTGGCTACTTTCTTTGCATCTACCTTTTTCTCGGCTTCCTCATCGTCGGAGTCAGAGTCAGAGTCGGATGAATCCGAGTCAGATGAATCCTCCTTCTTGGCGACCTTCTTCGGTTCCTCTTTCTTCTTAGGTTCATCATCAGAGTCGGAATCGGAGTCAGAATCAGATGAATCAGAATCAGAAGATTCTTCTTTCTTGGTTGCCTTGGTTTCGGCTTTAGTTGGCTTTTCGTCTTCACTTTCTGAATCCGAAGAATCAGAGTCTGATGATGAAGAATCGGAAGACTCTGCCTCTGCTGCTTTCTTGGCTAACTCAGCTGCTTTACGAGCCGCCTCTTCAGCTTCTTTGGCTGCCTTTTCAGCGGCTGCCTTCTTGGCTGCCTTCTTTGCCTTCTTATCCTAGAGTACGACCCAAACAAGATAAGAAAAGAAAAAGAAACACATGTGGTAAGAAATTTCCCAAATGATACCAAAATGAAGTTATGATTTCTTCTCGTGGATGGTGATATCATAGACGCAAGTGCAGCTTACCTCTTTCGTCTTGCTTCCCATGGTGATTGCTTCTTTTTCAAATGTCTGTATGCTCGCAAAAGAGACGTTGTCAAATGAGATCAAAAATGGTGTTCTGTGAAGTCTGAAAATTTGGAAACTGGGAAAAAATCAACAAGACTGTACGATCATATCTTTCTCTGGTGCGATATGGATTGGTTGGCTTGGATAGCTCTCGCGCGGTTGCGCAATTACAAAAAATGGTACACTCTCTGTCTGCACGCCTGGTCGGTCAAGAAGGCGCAGACGGTTCGCCTGCTGCTCACCTGGTGTTCCGAACGCTGTTCGGGCTCGTCTAGAGAGGCCGGAGCGTTGGCCCAGTACAAAATTAGTACCATTAAAAAACCAATTTGAACCACTAATTTTCAAACTGTTGCATTTGTTTATATTTGTTTTTTTCATTAAACCTCTTGTCGCATCACACCCTTTATAATACAATCAATATACAGCATTACAGCAACTGTTAGGATATAATCTGCATCATGTGCAGAAATATCATATCAAGAACTACGATGTGAGACTATGGATGAGCATGCCAACCATCACCAACATAATCTACAGAGAAGGCAACTCCAGTGGATAAGTAAGATTACAAGAATGGATAACAAATGATTTCCAAAGAAACTCATCTCATCTTGGACCACAAACTTCCAGCGGGCAAATCTAATGATGGCTTTATGATGGACGAAGCCTTTGAGATGTCAGGCAAGGCAGGAACCGTTCGTTACATGGCTCCAGAAGTTGCTCTAGATAAGCCTTTCAATCTCAAGGCTGGCGTCTACAGCTTCTCTATAGTTCTCTTTGAAATACTAACTGGGAAAACATTTGGCAGTCAATATGATGAAGGAAGTGGCTCGTTTTCGTTAGCTGTACACCATTCTGGTTTGAGGCCACATATTGACTATGCTCACTTACCGTGTGAATTGCGAGAAGTTGTGAAAGACGGATGGGCCAACAAACATGTTGAACGACTGGATATAAAAGAGATTCATCAAGTTCTGAAAGAGCAGCATTTTCTAGCTTCTGCGGCAGCGGAGGGTCGCAACTATATGCGTACGTTTCGTTGGCTGAATTCTCGTCCTAGTTCTACTTCGCTTCTTGATGTCAATAGAAGGAGGAAAGACTATGAAATTCAAATCCTTCGAAGTATAAAAATCTAGCTGTGAAGACCTTTCCTAATCGGTGCTGCTTCGGCCTAATTGCCGCGAATTGATAATGTACATACATTTCAAAAATTATAGCCTGTTTCATTGAATACGTCAAATATGGACAACTTAATAACAAAACCAGATCCGTAGGAGCTAAACCGAAAGTACAGAGAAGCTTTCATATGAATTGAATTGGGCAACAGACATTCGTAATATTTTCAAATTTGCAAAATCTAAAAAATTAATGTTGCACTCTTCTGTTTCCACAAATAGAAATGCTACGTATGTTCTGTTTCCTATAGATGTTTCTAAATGTCAGTTTTGGGTGGGATGAGATCCATAACCGTGTTTGCTGCATCTGTAATTCGTGTTCCTGGTCCAAAGATGGCACTGCAGCATTTAGTTTCTTTCAAAAGAAAGTCATAGTCCTGGGGTGGAATAACTCCTCCTGCTACGACAAGTATGTGACTTGCACCCATCTCGTCCAACTGTTTTTTCAGTGCAGGAAGTAATGTCTTATGGCCAGCAGCCTGAGAAGAAATGCCAATTACATGAACATCTGAATCAAGAGCTTGCATAGCAACTTCCTCCGGAGTCTGAAATAAAGGACCAATGTCAACATCAAAGCCTAAGTCGGAAAATCCACTTGCAATTACCTTAGCTCCACGATCGTGTCCATCTTGCCCCATCTTGGCAACTAAAATTCTTGGTCTTCTTCCCTCTATCTTTGCGAATTGTTCCACACGT
Source organism: Asterionellopsis glacialis (assembly GCA_014885115.2). Lineage (NCBI taxonomy): Eukaryota > Bacillariophyta > Plagiogrammaphyceae > Rhaphoneidales > Asterionellopsidaceae > Asterionellopsis > Asterionellopsis glacialis. Next base: position 8,567 of record WKLE02000217.1, read on the forward strand.
TTCAGAACTGATTCGTATTCATCACGATTTTTATCATCCTTACTACCGCCAGCACCACCGCTGCCACTTGTGAATGATGCGCTGTATGCACCCTGTACCACAGTAGAAGTAGGCACATGGCGACCCCATGCATTCTCAAGTGCCATTGACATTTCACCTAGAGTACAACGAGCTTTTGCAGCTTCGATGCACAATTTCATCAAATTGTCAGGATCATCTCCTCTGCTTGTACTTCGGTCCGTTATACGTGCAGATGCTTCAAGTTTTGCAAGTGCTTCTTGAGCAATCGATTCATCTCGTTCTTGCTTCATCAAATTGATCCGCGCAATTTGTTTCTCTCGTACCTTTGTATTTTCAATTTGAAGGACATCTGTCATTTCTGCCTTTTCTTCTTGTTGTCCCAATCGATATTTGTTCACACCAACAACACTGTCCTGTCCGCTATCGATTCGAGCCTGTTTCTTAGTTGCACTCTCTTCAATGCGGAGTTTCGCCATACCACTGTTGATGTACTTGGTCATTCCACCAGCCTCTTCGACTTCATTAATAATATCCATTGCCTTATCAGCAATTTCATCCGTTAAACTTTCCATCATATAACTGCCTCCCCAAGGATCAGCCACATCACAAACTCCTGTTTCTTCCTGTAAGATAAGTTGCGTATTCCGTGCTACTCGAGCCGTTTGGACTGTAGGTAGACCAACTGCTTCATCATAGGAATTGGTATGTAAACTTTGTGTACCCCCTTGGACGGCAGCTAAGGCTTCAATAGTTGTTCTGATAATATTATTCATTGGTTGAGCTTCTGTTAGAGAATATCCTGAAGTTTGACAATGCGTCCGTAAAAGTAAGGATTTAGGGTTTTGAGGGTTGAATTTTTGCTTGACCAAGGTGCTCCATAGTCGACGTGCTGCACGTAGTTTTGCAATTTCGGTGTAGAAATTCATCCCTACTCCCCAGAAGAAACTAAGTCGTGGTGCAACATCATCCACACATAGATCCGCTTCATCTACTGCAGTACGGATGTATTCTAATCCATCTGCAATCGTAAAGGCCATTTCAAGTGCAGCATCTGCGCCAGCCTCTTGCATATGATATCCACTAATTGAAATACTGTTGAATTTCGGCATATGATGCGCAGTATAACCCATAATATCAGCAATCACACGTTTGATGCTTGGTTCGGGAGGGTATATATACGTATTCCGTACCATGAACTCTTTGAGAATGTCATTTTGAATCGTCCCACGAAGAGATGACATAATTTCAGCGGGACTTTGCTGTTCATCCGATTGTTCTAGAGCTGTTTGGACGTACATGGCCATAACCGGCAAGACCTTTGTGTTGAAACCCATAACAAAGATTATATATAAAGACACAGAGAATAGAAAGGTGAATTACAAAGTCAAATCCTTCAAAACCATACCAAAGTAACGATAAAATTATTGTCATAAAAAGCAACAACCATAACAAGTGATAAACTTACAGCTCCATTCATAGTCATACTGACACTAACTTTGGTCAGATCAATTTGATCAAATAAAATCTTCATATCAAGAATACTATCAATTGGGACACCAGCCATACCAACATCGCCCACCACGCGTTTATGGTCGCTGTCGTATCCACGGTGTGTGGGTAAATCAAAGGCAACAGACAAACCTTGTTGTCCTGCTTTCAAATTTGCTCTATAGAAGGCATTTGATTCTTCAGCTGTTGAAAATCCTGCATATTGACGCACTGTCCATGGACGGTAAGTATACATGGTAGCATAGGGTCCGCGCGTATATGGGTATACCCCAGGCATTTCGGGCACTGCTTCGTCACTACTTGTATTTAAATCCCAATAGACTGGTTGAACGGCAATCCCTTCTGGGGTAACGCGTTCTGTCCGTAATGAATCAACTGTCACAGCACCCTTAGATCGTGATAATTCTTTTTCGGCGAGACGTTGCCATTCAGCCACATTTGGTGGTGGCGTGTACGGTGGGAGATCATCAACAGCCGACGAGAACTCTCGGTGGGTGGAGGATGAAAATGACGATGATAATTGTGTCCGTTTTGAAAGTGAGATCCACGTATGTTCAATACAATTATTAAAACGATTGTGAACGATTAATGGTAATCTTTTTAAATTTTTTCGCAAAGCGGTTCGTACCAGATTGGTGGTAGCTGATCGGTTAATGCCATGTCTGGCTTGTGCCAATGTCATGTTTGTTACGTTTAATATATTCTTCTATATCGAGATCGATAGATAGTTTGTCTCTCTTATTATTCTCTTTTGCTTTAGGGTTTTGGTTGCTTCTCTTTGTCCTGTATTCGTTCCGAACTCTCTATGGTACCAATTTTATGGAAGTCAGTTGGCTTTCATACATACCTAGACCGATGAGAACCCTCTTTCGACTTTTGACGGAACAGAACAATGATAACTCTCAAAAGAACAAGAAGAAGACCACAACAGCAGCGAAGTATTTCCGATTTTGTTTATTTTGATTTCGAGGGGTTCTCATTGACACCAACATTTTTCCCGAATTCGCTGAATTGGCGCGCAGCGCGAGTAAAAATCTCCCGGACGGACGTTGGCAGGGACGATTTTTGGAATACCAGAACTTCTACTTATCCCGGTCATTTGCCGTCTGCGTTAGCTGTTTTCCCGGTCAAAAAGGCCGGGAAACCGCGGGATGAAGGATCACCACGTCTGTAAACCTTACATGGTTTTTGGTAGTGCATTCGTGGTGAACGTTCATCCCGCGGTTTCAACTTAACCCCTTTGCCTTGTAGCTTAGTTAGAGGAGCCAGGACATGGGATCTATGTATCCACATTTGCTTATTAATTGACCATTCCTACAAAGGGTTGTATCTTTTTGGTAGTCTTAGGGGGTGCTATGTTTAGTATGGCAGAGACCTTATGGCCTTATGGTTGAGCGGCCTTGTACCCTTGCAACATACGTGGAATCTGAGATAGTCCGTTTTTGTTTGTCGGAAGAAGGATTTCTCTGCATTGACTTTAAGTCCCGCTTCCTGTAGACTTTGTAGTACCAGGTCCATTTTGTGTATGTGATCTTCAAAATTGTCTGTTGTAAGGAGCAATAGATCATCAATGTACACATGTACAAATTCTAATCTGCACATAAGTTTGCTCATCTTCTCTTGGAAAATGTCTGCTGAACTTGTGACTCCCATGGGTAGGCATAGGTGAACAAGAAAATGTAAAGGTATGGACAGTGGATGTACATCATTACTTGGCAGAAACACTTACCAAAGGAAAAAAAAGTGATCATGCCATGCATAATCAATGTCTTGACAATCTCATCCCGTTTTACAAAAAAAAATATTTGCTTCTCTTGGACGACAACTAAAAATAGTGAAAGTTTGGTCTGACAATGCACCTACTCAATACAGATGCAGACAGAACTTTGTTCAGGTCGCAACTGTGCAGGATAGGCACCCAGACATAGAATTAACCCACAGGTTGACTGTAGTGGATAACTTCAAAGGTGCTCACGATGCATATGGAAAAGTACCAAAACATCACATAGTGGAACAGGAATTAAATGGAACCAGGTCCCCAAATGGAGAAGGGGTTTTCAGAACCTGTTTTCAGAATTCAACAATAACAGAAACAACAGGAGCAAGGAATAATTGGTGTGAGTTTGAGAGCAAGAAGGACAGGAGGTTAAAGGAAAAGGGAACTTACAGAATGGATGCAAGATATTTTTATTTTGTCGTTGAAACAAAAGAAGAAAAGGAAGCATTAATTTGTGAGTTCCCAGATAACATAATTCACTGTGACAGAACAAAAATTTTAGATACAAAGGGGAGGGGGGGCAACCAAAGGAACAACAAAGTTACATGAAGTAAGATCAATGACTTACGACAAAAACATGACACCGCAACAAAATACTGTACCATTGGTTATAAGTGATTTGCCATGTGAATGCCTCATATGTAATAAATTATTACAACCATTGCAACAGCAGTCCACAACGGCATGTACTTGCAATAGAAGAAAAAAGCAACAAAAAAGGATGGTAACATTGGCATCAACAGAGGGTGCTGGAACGGTTGTTCCGCATGGTGAGCACATCAATGTTGAACAAAGTATGATGTGGCAAGATATTTCTTCCCTTGTAGAATTAACTTAGATAAGGGCTACATTTGCAAAAAGGCCATTCCATTCATATTAGAGTTTTGCAGGGATCATCAATACAGTAGATTAGACACCAACTGCTCAACTCCTGAATGTATAAAGAATTTATTCACGGGAGTTGAGGAAGAACTTGAAAGGAGAATCTGGTTGGTTGCTGGCTTAGCCAATCAGCATCTGTTGTTTGTAAATTCTAACCAATATCAACAATTCCAGTTGGAGAATAACAATGCCACTATAGGTGTTGATGTTTTCAAGGAATATATATGCCCGTCTCTGAAAGAACTTTCTCCTTAATCATGTGGTGTTGATGAAAAAACTTCAGCAGTTCAACATTATGCTGCAAGTTTACTTAAATATTTACAAATGCCTCACATTAAGAACAAACTACAAAATGAACCTGTTTCTGATGGAAGTTTGGATTATAATGGGTTGATTAGTGTGTTTTGGAAAGCAAGAGCTGGTGATATTTGTAAAGGGTGTTGTTGTGAAGTAAACAGTAATAGTTTATGTATTGTTATTTTACATAAACAGGATAATTTTTTATGATTAAAAAAAAACAGATGGACTGACAGTCGCTTTTTGTCGTGATTTGGCCCATTTCTCTGTAGCTGACCATCAGGGGACTTCTTGGTACCTTCTGCTCTAACAATTCTTTGCAACTGGGCTAAAAATATCTAGTATCTCCATGCAATGACCCTCATAGTAATGTAACGTGTTACACAAGTATTTGGTCCTTGACAGTCTGTATAAAAGATAATCTGTAAGTACCTGGTACAGGTAAGATGTAGAGTTGATGGTACCTGTACCAGGTACCCAGGTACCTCACAAATTCGGCTTTTTCCGGGCAAAAATGCCCAAAAATGCGGGATGGGTACAAACT
>WKLE02000220.1:0-17668 GCA_014885115.2 Asterionellopsis glacialis
CCAACTGATCCGTCTGTGCATGGATGCGCGTATTAGCACTATCATTAAGGATACAACTCACATAGTGAGGTGTAGTGCAATCTCTTTCTTAATGCGCAGATCACACATTTGCAGTACTGATGTCAGGCCTTCATCTATATAAGCCAAAACAAGCCTGCCTTTATCTGTCTTCTTTTGTCTATAGCCCTCCACTGTATCATTGGTCTGACAGCATGCTTTATCAATTATAATTCCTACTTTTTGCCTGGATAGCATGTGTCATGTACCCAATCTAGCCATCAAATAAAGATTTTGGTGTCAAACCAGTCCTTGTGCTGGAATGTTATTGTACCTTTCCTTTCAAGTTTGGATCTTGCCCAGTTCAGGTAGCAATGTGCAAGAGTTTGTGTAGGCCATAGGTCATTCTTCAATTTTTTACCGGTGAATACAACAAAGGGAGGGAGGAGATTGCTTGCCAACATATCTGCACACAATGACATCAAGGTAGATCCTGTCTTCAACTCTGCTTTGATCTTACCACCCACTCTTCTGGTTAAAGTTGGAGCAATTACACCATCTTCTTCACAATAAAATTTAAGGAAAGTTTGATCAGCATTTAGTAACACATCTACATCTTCCTTTTTCATTGTCTCACAAATATCTTTTGCATTTTGTAGTGACAGCTGTTTCCAGTTATCTGGAACTACCTATCCAATGCCTTTCCTCTGAACAGAGAACCCAAAACAATTAAGACAGTTAGTAAACAAATTTGAGAGATTAGCCTCTTTTCCATCTACAAAATGCATAGCATGAAATCTAGAACCAGGTTGATTAGAGTCATGTGCTCTTAGTTCATCATACACTTCACTTTGGGTAATTCTTAGATCACCTTGGTTCCACCTGCTTATGACAAGATGTTTGACAAATTGGGTCTGCTCATAATTCTTCAAAGGTTTACCTCTATTGCTCTTCCTTATAATTTTGTTGTTGTTTTGGTGATCTGAATGGCTTCCCCACTCTTGTCTAGTGAATGCCTTGCTTTAGGTGTAATATCTTTGTCTCCAATGGAGGACAAAGATCATTTCAATGTAGTCATTCAAATGCTTGCAGGGCAAACATTCTTCTGTGACTGTATCATTATCTGGGATATTCTATTGTTGATGCCAGCTGGGTGTGAAGAAAGGTTTCACTTCATTCCATTTCATTTGTCTAACTGTACTGTACCACTTGGGGACAAATTTGGATAATTTTTGATTTTTTTTGAGACCCACTGTGCAAATGTGATAGCTTTCACACCCACTATAGATCTGATGCCTTTCTGATACATACACTGTAAGTGTTAGTTCTTCCATATATTCTTGGATGAAGGTAACAAAAGATTGCATCACTTCTCTGTTCTCAGGTCAAGATTGTCTTAGCTTCACTAGCTAGTACTGCCTTTACTTGGGGATTTGTACCTACTATGTTTGCTAATGCTGCCATGTCTGTTGTCTTAGCTGCTGGTTGTGCCCATCAAGATAAATTGTTTCTTCTTGTTGTAAAGCTGTATTAGTATGTTACTCTTCAATGATTGAAATTAAGCTATTTAGAATATCTTTTATGTCAGGCCTAATCATAGGAGTTGCCATCCTCTTTTTCTCATTTTTTATCAATTCAAAGCTCTTCCTCAGACTCCTTTTTCCCCTATCAATTTCATCATCATATTCTCCCTTCCTCTTAATCCCAGGTATACAGTTTGTGTTTCCTTTTTTCTGCTTCAACCATCCAAATAGGGAGGAAGTTTGTTGCTAGTCCTTATCCATCATGATGGTTTTGTAATAAAAGTGCCGATTAACATTTTACAGTTGCTGTATTTGACCACAAAATTTTTTTCTTTGTACTGTGATGAGTCAGTTATGAAGAACATGGTTTATTTGCTACTAGAAGTATCAATAATTCTTTCCAGATACCTGGTAATACCAATTGATGTGACTACCGATACAATACCTGTGCCTGATAGTGGCACTGTGTATATGTACTTACTAGTATTATCTCAAATATACTGAGAGGTGAAATATATAATAAACAATAAGAACCCAAGCCCTTCAAAATTTTTCATCTATTGAATTACAGTACTTATTATTTGATACATTCTACATACGTAAAGCCAGAATTATTGTGTGGTGTTAGACAACCTTAACCCTTTAACCCCAGAAAATTTGCAAATGAAATATATTTCCTATCACACGTTGTTTTGCATTGTATACAAACCCCAACCATTAGCTATTTTAGGCCTGCTCCTCAGCCACTCAAATTGCTTTGCACAAAAATCTTGCCCAATGATCTGCACTTTTTTCTACCTGTTTTTGGATGCTCCCCATTGCCAAAAATGCAAAAAAAATTTGAGTGTGGACAACCAAGGTGTTCCAGGATTAGGTTAGACAGACAGTAACAATTACTGTTTGTCTCCTTCTATGCAATTGTATCAGTATGTCTGATTGTTGTGAGATTCATTTTTTTTCTTGTCTTGCATGCACGTGTAATATTGCAGTGAATCGAGTTGTTCCAGGATTAGGTGGACCAGTCCAGTACTGGACTGTGTGACATAAATTTGTTTTTAAATCAAATTAATCAAAGCTAGTAATTTTACGTGTTATTTTTTTTGTGAGGATGGATGGATGTACCATTTTACGGTATTGATTTCTCGACAACCAGCAAATTTTTACCTAACAACCACTAGTGCGGTTCCATGCACATTGGAACCGCAAACAGTACCATTTTGCAAGATTGATCAGAAGAGATCTGGGTGCAACAGCCAATTTTTGTCAACTGAGGGAGCCTGCAATGCCAAAAAGTGCACCGGCCAGGTCATCATTATATTCAATGCCAATACAAGTCAGCCATGCCATAATATGATGTATACATGTATGTATATTTACTGGGTATACATTCCAGTAGTATAAAAGTATACAAATATAAATACATATATACAAAATTTTCAAAGTATTTAAAATTATTAATCAATGAATACATGTTTAATTCAAAAATATGAATTTTGGGTCTACGTGGAGTCTACGGACCAGATGTCACAAGCTGGTCCATCTAATCCTGGAACAACTCAATCGACAATGACAAAAAAAGCTGTTTGCATGCTACAATCAACCAAAAGGAACACAACAAACCACCTAGTAATGCATCTATAATACATCTGTCAGAACTGATATGGCAAAGAATAACAAAAAATGATAACCTGGGGCCCGAAATATGGTTAATTGTTGTTTTGCCAGCAAAGCTGCTTTTTTTGTGATTGCACAAAATGACCAAATTTAATGGACAATCTTCCATTTCAGAGGCTGTCACATAATCATACAACTATTAGAAACAACTCATTTATGTTATTGCTTAAAAACAAATTATTACTTGTTCTGTAATGGTTTTTCTATCACTGTGTTGTGGACAGGCAACATGATAGGAGGCACTGTATCAGACAACATTTGTGCAAAAACAATCAAAAAATAACACACAACAATCAAACACTTTGAAAATGTGAGCAAATTTGAGCAGGTGAAAACATACAATTTGTGGTAGAGAAAGATGTAGTAAGAGTTAAAAGGAAAATCACAGAGCCATTTAGACCTGTTTTATGATGCTCGTGCATTTGGTGATGTGCTGGACCACTCAAAATGCATTCTTGGCTGTGAAAAATGCAAATGAAATTGTCAAAAAAATGCTAATAGGAGATATATTTCCTCTTATAGCTGTTTTAGCGACTATCCAATCACGACGTAGAAACAAGCAGCAATCAGTCCCAAAAGTGTCTTGGAAAATGTCCTACACCAATGAAAACCTATGCTCAAATGAAATATATTTCATTTGATAAGTCCAGGGTTAAAGGGTTAAGGTCCCTTAAGGTGGTAGAACATTTATTCATCGTGTTTTTTCACTCCTTGACGAACCCGCCCCTTTGGGACAGATTTTCCGTGCTTTCATCTAGATTTTTTTTAATTATTTTCTTGTTTTTGACCCCAACACACTGAGAAGGACACATCTGACACTGAAATACAGTAAGAATCGGTCCTTTCCACATAACCTTCATTATTCATCATCAAACTCGGCTTCCAAACCGTCAATTTTGGCGTAGCACCGTCGAAACATTAAAAACCCGAACGTGAATTAATTAAACATATCAGCGGAAACTTATTATTCGATACAAAACAAGTACCGTAGAAGAGGAACATGATGTTGAGTTGTGTCCTTTTTAAAACAGGTTTTTTATCTTTAAGTCTTCGGGTGTGTGTGAAAAACTCACGGCACAGACCATTCTTTTATGCTCATAGTAAATATTCCTACGTTCAATTTTTTAAGTACCTTGTACATACAGCTTATATTTACTACCTGGTTACCTAGACACCGTTGGACAGGACATATCCTACTAGGTACAGGTACCAGTATATCTTCCATATAATTGGTGCGGGCACGAGCTTCTTTTTTTCAAGAAGCTTTTTTTCTCATATTAAATTTTCCTACAGTAGAAGCCCTACCTGGTATAGAGCACCTAGTTCCTACCAGGTGGTCGAAGTGAACCTCCTAAAAGAGCTATACTATCAAGGACTATGATCTGCTGCCTCGGTTTTGTAGATCTGCCAATGAATTATTTAGCTATGAGTAGGACCGACATATCCGACCCGTTTTATGGTGTATCGTTGGAACCCACTGTGTTCGCGATCTATTTTCGACCCGTTGATAGTGTCAGATAGATGATACTCTCTGGTTTTCCCCTGTCTTGATATTTTTACTTATTCCTACCGACTGCTGATGGATTTGCTGTTCATAAAAAAAAATACGAATATGGCCCATAAGTCTAGAGTTCGCTTTTTCAGAAATTCATCAAATATAGAAGTCGCTGCATTCAAAGACAGCTGGAAGTTTTCATCATACAAGTTACAGTACCTGTACTTCATATAGCATATTATGTGTATATGATGCTTTTAAAAAGGGGGCAGTAGAAGAAAAGATGCCCAGATACAATCTCCTGTATATGTCGCACCACGATTCAGAGATAACATTGCAGCCCCTTTTCCCATCTTGGATTACCAGAAATATATCTCATATCATAACAAGTTTACTTATCTCACAAAGTCGGATAGTGAAACCCTTCTTGATTAATTTTTTTACTTCCACTGTAACATTACACTGTTCCTGTGGATGACCAGGTGACTGCTTCTTAAGTGGCATTTATTGACCTGTGGGACCTGTCCTATTTTTGTACTGGTACCAATGTCAGTACTGATTGTGTGCCTGAACCAACGCAGCTGTAACACATTCTACTGTTCAACTGCATTTTCTCACCGAAAGCCCGCCGTTGTTCAAACTTCATTCTTCTCTCTCATAAATTTTTATGAAACAATATTTCTTAGGTGTAAGAACATAACTAGTAAGTTTTTCATGCTATTGTTTTCGTCGGACGAGACCATGATCTTCTCCCACGCTTTCTTTTAATGCTTAGTGTCACATTCACATTTGGTTGTTTTTTCAGTTTTTCAGTTCAGGATGGAGTATGCAATTATTTGCAACAATAAAGGGGCTCAACTCTTCGAGGCTGGATATCATCATGATGCCATGAACATGTTCCAAACAGCGATGAATACTATGCGATCAGTTGCACAAGACAAAGCCTACCTAGAATCTACCCATGGAGCTTCACGCGCAGTCTCTGATGAAAGAAAAAGTCGGGGAGCTTTACAAGAAAACAATAATGCTTCTTCGTCAACATCCAACCAATCGAACAACGTAGGAAATAGCATCTCCGGCGAAAGAGATACTGCATGCATACTTTACGACAAGCCAATCAGAGTGAACATCGAAGACCTCGACCCTAGCAACATGTATTGTGAACAAGAGCTCATGGCAGTCCATACATCAGCTATGCTATTCAATATGGGCCTCCTTTACCATATGAAACGTACATCACACGCACTTCAGAATGCAATGCACCTTTATGCAATGTCTTATTCTACTCTATCAGATATTAAAGAGATCCAAACTTCGAACGATATGTATTGCCGGTTGGTTATGGCAATGTTGAACAATATCGCCCAAATACACGAAGAATTGGGAAGTTTTGATACGATGCAAAACTTTTTAGAAATGCTTTCCAACTTCCATTCTTCGTCAAGAAGTTTTTTTTCGTGCGAACTTTATGAAGAAATGAGCAGTCTGCTACTATGTGCAGAATTAACATCAGTGTCAGTTGCTCCAGCAGCTTAGAAGACCACTAGTGCAATCATGATTCGACTACAGTATTGCGATCTTTTAAGTGGCTAAATGATACTTTTAAATTTTAAATATATGAGTTGCATGATCCAACGCCATCAGAACTTTGCGAAAATTGAATATAAAATGTGCCAGGGACAAATTCTGCCTGAATTTCGGAATATGTGTTGCGCTCGACATTGAATTGTAAACTCGTGCTAGCACGATTTTAAGACAGCATTGCGTGGTCCGCTTGAGAAATCTTCCATACCTCTATGGTGATGTCTAAAAATCTTGGCTCATCTTGGACGAATACAATAGAATTCTATGATTTACCGACCGATGTCACCTGAATCTGTACCGGTATCGTATTTTACCATATAATGTTTTTTTACACTCCTGTATCTCTCAATTTACAGTATCTTTTGCCGTAGGACCTAGCGTAAAAAACCTACTTTAACTCGACTCATTTTTGACGTATTTAAAAAAAAAAAAACCAGGTATCCTCTTGATGACACCAAAACGAACCGCCTATTCAAAACTTCGACGTGGATGGCGATACAAGCTATGACGTGCATATTGTACCAGGTAAAACGAAAGGACAGTTCTGACTGTCTTTTGCTGTAGGACCTAGCGTAAAAAACCTACTTTAAGGTCGTATTGACCGCAGAAAGGGCAATACCAAAATCGCGTGGATTTCCACGTCTTTTTACTACCCTTGTTTTGTAATTTTATGCCTTTCTCCAAACCAGTTGAAAAACCTAAGCATTTGGGTTGGAGTTGGAACTTTCCTGCCGAACTTTCCTCAATTCTTTTTCCACTGCTATTTCCGATTGGATGTATTATTTTTTTAAATACCCAGATTCCCTTTTTCTCCAGAACACTCTTATACACCATACAGTAATGTTATAATTTTATATTCGCTATTTTTTTAAAATTCTCTAAACAATTACTCACGCCTCCTCTCCCTCCCCGATATATATCCTCTATGTATTGTTTCCACATCACATCTTCCTCTAGCCACTCCTTTTTTTCTGTTTGGCGCTTAGAGAAAATCCTCTTTTTTTCTCACCTGCTGGAACCGGGTCACCTTGGAATCTTTACTCTGTTGCCTTTACCAAGGGCATCTGGGCCAAACATTTCACCAGTAAAATACTTATAACAAGCAAACCTTACTGAATTTGTGTTGATCTTGCCTACATCAACATCATTGTTATCAAATTCCTTGGCTGCATAGGGATGTAATTCTTTTTTTATCATATTCCAGCGACATTTGCAATTGTCACACCCATCACATGCATAACAAAGCATTTCTTTTGGTCCCTTCATCTCTCTATCCAAAAAATAGGCATAGTTGGCTGCCCAACAAAGGAAGTGAGTGGGACATAAACCAATTGAACTTTTGGGCATCTCTGGTGTTGGAGGTGGACTTTCAGCTTCATACATTCCTGTTGAGAAAAAAAATTGATGACAGGAACTAGGAGGTGGTGTCACTACCTTCTGAGTGAGGTAGTGATCCCTGATGTACTCCTCCCTTTTTTTTGGTTGCAGGGGACAAGCCAGTAGCTTCCTTTTCAATGTCTCTACCACTCATCCTTAAAATGTGAAAACAACAACCAAAAAACAAATAATTCTGAAAATTGCCGTAAAAAGAAACATGCTGTTTTTGGAGGTGCCATACTGTAAAAATGATTACTACGACCATTGAAAATTTATTCACATATACTTTATGAGTCAAATTTCAACCTTCTACCTATGTACAAGACAACAATCAAATATTTCATAAACAACAACAAAAGTTTGAGGCAAAGTTTTGAAAGTTTTGAATATTTCAATTGATGCAAAGTGTTGAAACTTTTGAATATTTCAATTGATACAAACAAACCAGGTTGAATTGAAATATTTACCAGAGTTGAAATATTTTAGTCTTACTAGTAAAATTTAAACCTGATCCCAATAGTCAACACAGCAATCAAATAATTCAACACAAGAATCAAATAATTTGTACTAATATGAATCTGACAATCCAATGTTGCACCTTGTGTTGTACAGATGAATCTTGTTGTAATTCAATGACATACAACAATCAACAAGTCGGCATTTTCTTGATTTACCTTCTTTTCTTCATTTTTTTTTATATCTAGCAAAATGGAAACCAACACACCCACTGCATCATCTGCATTGTTTACTGAAGGTAGGAAAAACACGTTCCTCCTACAGTACTACCATCACACCAGACGATATGCAGGTAGTGTCCAATTACCTGCTAAGAGAAATTATGCCTGCTGCTGCTGCTGGAAGAATTAATGGAGAAACAGAAGAGGGCAGAAGAACACAATGGAAACTTGGCGGGTATGAGTATGTAATTCTTGATGATGAGAATCCAGATTATGATTCTTCCAAATCATCATTGGAAGAGTTGGATGAAGATGATGAGGAGTTTGTGTATGATAACACACAAAACAATTTTGTCCTTCCTAGTAATTATTCAAGAACCTTCTCACTTGCAACCTGTGTATTCACTGCAGCTGCAATCCACATTGTGGGATATCATGATTTTTACATTGAAATCTTCAGAGCCTTCAAGATAGAACCTGGTTTAGCTACAATAAAAATGTAAAAAAAAACAGGATGTTGAGAGGGTTTATAAAAGAAAACATGACAAGAAAAAAACAACAAAACTTGTGCACACAGAAACAAACAACATAAAAATACAAAAAGGTATACGACAAAATTGTAAAGACAAAAGGGATGGTATTGATTATTTTCCTGATATAGGATTTGACCAGAACAATGAGGCAACAAGCAAAAATAATAAAGGAAATAGTTCCAACCAAAAAACCAACAAGGAACAAACATGTAAGTCATGTGGGATGAAGGGACACAGTCGGAGAACTCATCATGACTGTTTGAATAACGTTAATAAAGAGAAATGCACCAAATATAAATATCCAGTAACTGGGTCAATTGCTAAAAAAAGCGCACAAAAGAATTCTTTGTCTCCAAATTTTTTAACATTACTAGGCATTACTATGAGAGAATCTGTTGCCGGCAATGCTGAGTCTACTTATGAAAATTCTCAAAATTTTTTACTTAGAAAGGAGGAGGAAACAGAATCTGACATAAGTGTAGATTCAGAAGAAAGATCATTGGTGAGCATTGAAATTACAGAGTCAAATTCAGTGATGTGGCTTACAGGCCAAGCGAGGAAATTAGATTTGATGGATCACCATGATGCCATTGCCAACTATTCTGATTCTTCAGATGAGGAATTTGAGTAACAAGTAATGGTCAAATCTTTTAGTAGGGGTCCTAAAGTAATATCTTTTTATCTGAAATTGTAGGAGAGGCTTTTAGTAGTGTCGTGGCATGTAATTTTGGTAAAAAATTGATATTTAGCAAAATTTAGTGTTTTTAAATGAAAATCAAACAATGTTTCAATATTCCAATCCCCTCTGCTACAATTTCAGTTGATAAATGAACTAATATGTAACATATTCTGACGTTCCTAATCTGTTTTCAACACAGAAGGTAAACATTTGATGCACCTTCTGAGGGGTTTGGGAGGTAAAACAAAAATTTGTTAAAATTAAAAAATCTAGAAATTTGTGTGGAGAAAAAAAAAAGGGAAAATTTGGGGGAAGGAGTGCATGTGCAGTCAACACGACCTTAACTCAACTCATTTTTGATGTATGAAAAAAAAACCAGGTGTCCTCTTGATGACACCAAAAGGAACCAATACAAAACTTTGACGTGGATGGCGATACAAGCTATGATGTGCATATTGTACCAGATAAAACAAAAGGGCAGTACTGACTGTACCTGGATACTAGTCAAAAACTACTCCAAACCATGAGATGTGAACACAAAAGCGTGCAACCATAACTCAAGACTGTTTTTTTCACCAAAAATTGAAAAAAGCTATTATCTTTGTCCCCTCCTGACAGGTCAATATGTTGGTCCCCACTTTGTAGGTCAACACAGTTGTGAAGTGTAAAAGAAAAGCTTCTGTTTGGATGTCTAACTTTGAAAAACTGACCAATACTGATTGTGTTATGGTGTGTTTTTGTTGAAATGTGTACATTTTGTGGTTAAAGCTTGTACCCTAGTTCAAGGTAGTTTTTGACTAGTACTACTGTGTAGGATTACTGTTGCTGGATCAATATAATTAGCCTGTACCAGGTACTGGTACCATACTTCTATCAGATCTAGAGACGACTTTCAGATGACCCAATTTTGCATCCTCTTGATCTGATGACTGGGCAACAAACCTGAAAAAGCATTTAGGCCAGTTCCTGACTTTGCTAGCTTACCAGGAACTGGCCAAAATGCTTTTCCCATTTTGTTGCCCAGTCCTCAGATTAAGGCAACACAAGATTGTCATCATCAATTGTCTTTTGTTTTTTTGTTGTCATTCTCTCAAATTTGATACATATTTATATATTATATGCAAATGTATGTGCTCACGTATATATCAACCAAAAATGAATTGTGTAGGAAACATTTCCTGAGTATCATTTCATCTAGTAGTGTTCCTGCATGCCTTGTATACATAAGTAAATTTTATTCATATAGACTACTTTCTAGCAAAAATAGAAGGAGTTTTGTCCAATAGAGATCAAATAATTAAGCTTTGAACACTTTAATGTAACTGATACACATTTGGCAACCACTTGGTCAAAATTTTTATTTGACCTAATAAAATAATACAGGGCATCAAGAGCTTTTGAGTGATATATTTGGATTTGTCTGAATCCAGCTGGATCAAAACCTTGTTTGTTACATTGAACAGAAGTACAGTACCTGTATGTGTACCATAAACTGCAGGTGCATATCAGTTGCATACCAGTACTGCCATTAGTCAATAATCCAATGAGTTATGTTTATGTGTGAAAGTAAATAACAAATAACCCTCCATAATACATACTAATTCCATATGCTTTTCCTAATCAATGGCACTCAACATCCATGTTAAAGTTTGACAGAAAAAGTCAGTCTGATTGTTCAAAACTGGCCTCTGAGGTGGTTGGTTCTTCATGTTTCATTCAAACCATGGTAAAATGAACATTGTTTTCATAACTTCTATGAGTATATGGCACAGTACAAGAGAACAAAAACAAGCAAAATTTTCAAACATGTAGAGAAAAAACCATGCAATGATTCAGAGTAACTGAATGCTTGATGAATATCATAAAGTATGTCCTCATGTAGAGTCACTGTAACTGTACTCAACCATGATTGTGGGTTGTTGTGAGAGGCTAAACAGGGGTAGAAATTGCCCAGCCTCATGGGGCTGCTGATGACCTGTGTCTGCATGTATGTTACACACCCCTTTTAATAACTTAAAAAAAAATGAAATGAAGTATAAATATCCTAATTCATGAAGGCAAATTAGGATGACTCCTATGAGCATGTAGTAGTATGCAATATGCCAAACAAAAATATTTTTCTTGTTGCCAATTTGACATTGCATTACCTTGTGGTTGTCCATAAGAAGTTCCTTGATGTTCATGTTGTGTCCCTTTCTGTCTATGTTCTTGTTCTTCTTGTTTTTTAAATGCTTTCAAGTTCTTTTGAATTTTTCCATGCCTGATCCTTATTACTGTGACAGTAATTTTGGCATTAAAAAATAAATGCTCCTGCCCCCTTTTAGTACTTGCAAATTCTGTTGCATGCAAAGCACTTCTTCATTGGGGCTTTCATTTTACTGGCCTTCTGTACTAGTGCTTGTTCTACAAGAATACTGGTTGTGCAAGTGGGGAAGATTCAAATTCTTTCCTGTTTAAGACAAAGGTTTTTGCTAAATTCAGTAAATCATTGTGCAAGATGACTATCAAATCCTTCTAACAATCTTCTTACATAAAAATTTCTGATGATCTGGAGAATAGTGGTAAATTTTTGTGTGCGTGCCAATATATTCTGCAACTCTTTTTGATATTTTTCTGGGTCTGCTGCTGAATTGTTTCTTTGTTTAACAGATAATATAAACTTCAAATAACGATTGGGATAAATTGGGAGTAATGACTTTTGATTTGTGCTACATATATTTTTGGATATTTCTTGATGCAATAAATTATTCTGATTCAGTAATGCTCTAGCTATAACCACAAGAGTTGTCTGAGTTGGAAACTTTGTAACATCTAAAGCTTATTTTGTGCTAGTATTTCTTGGTGATGACTTGATGATCAACTGTGTCAAGGCAAAGAATATAAAGAGAACTAGATCCATTCTTGTTCCCTATATGCCTGCAATGTATTTGTGAAGTTCTGGTGGGTGTTTGCTATATTTTTGTCTTTGCCTTGACAGAACTCCATGGTGCAGGGGTTAATACTGGTGAATTGTCCAATACTTAGCCCTTTAGGCATACATGCTTGAGGTAAGGCTGCAAACTGGGATCCCGTTGTTTATCCCATTGTTTCATATCTTTGCCGTATGGCTGGACCACCACCTGACTGTGGAGAAGAGATACCGCAATATGGGACGAGCCACTTCCTCCTGTGACTGTACTGGTACCGATGGGAAGGCACTATTTACCCCCCGTGGCTTTGTCACGACAGATATTAATAAATTGTACTCCAACGTGAGCAATTTAAAGTCGTTCTAGTATTTGTAAGAAAACCAAAAATATACTATTTGTGAGCACCAAGAGCTACTTTCAGCTAATGAATACAGAAATGAAGAATAACATCAGCAGTGCCCAACGTTTAATTTACTGTTTCATATATGAATATTCTTGAGATGACATTTTGCACCCCTTCCCAATATTTTAAAAAGAAAACATCACGATCATCTTCTCTCCTCCTTCCACGATCTCGCACCACTAATCCTCCTTGGGTGCTGGAAACATTCGTTGTTTTGTTTGTTCATATGCAATGAAGAAAATGACGACACTAGGAGCAATGTAGGTAACACGGGGGACAATACCAGCAGTAAAACCCTTCAATCCTTCTTGTTGCCAAATTTTCTGTGTGCACGAAACAACTGAACCACCATAGGCCGCACTATCAGTCATTAGAAGTGTTTTAATCCGATCTAACGGCGACGTAATTGCTGCAGAAAAACTACCAGCAATGGCACCACATACAGCTGCATCGACAGGTGATAATTCTTGTTTTGGAATCTTTTGATCAGCTGAAGCAGCAGCAGTAGCACGACGTGTCTTGGCACGCAGGTAAAGATTTTTAGTAACTTCATAGGATGTAAGTTGTGCAACACGAAACGGTACATCTCTAGTAATTCCGCCTAAATACCCTTGATAGAA
This sequence comes from Asterionellopsis glacialis, assembly GCA_014885115.2. Classification (NCBI taxonomy): domain Eukaryota; phylum Bacillariophyta; class Plagiogrammaphyceae; order Rhaphoneidales; family Asterionellopsidaceae; genus Asterionellopsis; species Asterionellopsis glacialis. The sequence goes on from WKLE02000220.1 coordinate 13,472, forward strand.
CCCTAACAATCCTTTTTTCTCCCAAATCTTTGACACAGCTTCACCTGTCGTTGCGAACATGCCAGCTTGCATTTGTTGTTTTACAACCTCAGATGGACAAAGCCATCCAGATCCAGTTAAATCACCCATAATGGCAGCAAGAGCATACAAGAAGACAGGATTTGTCCCGGGAAAGTTATCCAAAAGTGCATTTTTATACATTTCGTAGGACCCAAAAGTTAAAATGCCATAGGGTACTTGCCCAAAAAGTGATCCACCTACACCCTTATAAAGTCCAGCTACACGCAATGGATTGGCTTGTTCCATTTGCATCCTCGTTTTGATAGTATCAACAGGATACATGGCAAAAATAGAAATACATCTTGCTACACCTGCTGCGGCCAAGTGACGACGTGCTTCCTTAATGGTTTTGACAAAAATACCAAATGGACCCAAATTTCCACCAGTGGCACCACCACGACTTTCATTGGCAGCAGCAGCAGCAACAGCGGCTCCACCACGAAAGATACCTGTTGCTGATGGTGGAATCGAATTAGATCGTGCAGCTTGTCCACATAAACAACAGAAGCCAATGATCAGCAGTAAAGTTAAACATACTGAACGTATCTGTCGACGTGTCGCTGTTCTTGCTGCAGTAATATTTTGAGTAAAAAATCCTGCCATTTTAAAATCTTTTAATCCACCTAGATTATTTTCTTTTCTTCTTCAATAATATTAATTTTGATGTCGCTTTAAACAATACCTCCTGTTCTCTATGCTTGGTCTTTGATGAAGAGCAAGTGTCTCTAGATAGTCCTATTTAACCAAAAAACAGTCGTCTTGTTGATGATGCTTTGTTTCTTTGCAGGGAAAAAGATCTTCGATTTCATGCGTCACCACAGATAGACTCCTGTGCGGTGTAGTTGCTTCTTTTTGTTTTTTTGTGCGGTTGCAAGCTACAGGTAAGTACTGGTACAGCAATTTCTGTATGTAAGACTAAAGCATCATCAAGTATTTTCAGGGGTGACGTCTTGCTTGGGTTCATGAGATACAATTCGATGCCTCCCGATCTTTTCCGAGCCCTTCTATTTACCAGGTAGAAAACTCGCAAACTCTCTGGGGAGTTGTTTCTGTGAGGCTCTAGATTACGGGTAATAACCTAATCTAGAGCCTCACAGGTTAAAACGCCCACATCGTACACTAGCCAACATGGTGCGATGTATGCTTTACAGTGCTTCAATGGGTCCGGAATTCTGGTCGGACGCCTTACTCCATGCTGTATACCTTTATAACCGTACCTGGCACTCGGCCATCAATAAAACACCATTCGAAGCTTGGAATAAAAAGAAACCGGACTTGTCACATCTTAAAGTCTTTGGTAGCAGTATTACTGCACGGAAACCTGGAATCCGTCCGGCAAAATTAGACGACCATGCTTCCAAGGGCCGCTTCCTTCGGTACACTGGAACAAACAAGAATATAGTTTTCTGGGACCAACACACTCATCGGATCAAAACTGCCACACATGTTACCCACGATGAATTCCATTATTCCAAGCCACTCACTCGACCAAAGGAATTTGATAAACTCATCAAACTAGGTGATCAAACTCCAGCCGAACACGAATACCATGGCCAGCCATTGAACATCATGGCACATGAGTTCCCGGCACCTCTTGACGCTGTACCGCTTAACGAGCCTATAACAGCGGCAGCTGCATACCTCTCGGACCCGATGGATACTATCATTCCGATGATCTGTACCATCCAAGAGGAGCAACAACACCATCGTCCACCAACACCACCTATCTTTCTAGATCCCAAGGATAAGGACATTTTTAGCCTGGAACTCTCTTTAGACATACATGGTCCCTCGGATACGGAGAACATTCGGATCCATCCTACTCACCCAACCTTAGGTTTCGACTTACAATCAAACAAGCCTGATTCTCGACCAACTATTAAAAATTGTCGATCTGGTACACCTGCCGCTAAAATTCACCAATGGCGCAGTAAGTATCGCCATGCGACTATTGGAGCCATTAATGGTCATCGGATTGATACTGTCCAAGAACTTCGGGACCTGGTTAAGAAACTCCAACAAGACCCGAAAGTCCAACAATGTGAGGTTACCATAGCTCAGTTGGATATTGCGAATCCACTTACATCGTCGGGTATCCCCCAATTACATTTTGATCAATTACATCACATTACCCAACATCTACATGAAATGAAGTACGGTGAACTTTCAAACCTATGGCTGCACCCCTCAGAAATAGCCATGATAAATTCAGCAATCGCAAACTCAGATTCTGTCCAATTCACAAGGAAACAACTTTTAAAACGTGATGACTGGAACACCAAATGGGAACCAGCTGAATGGAAACAATTGGACGCCTATCAGGCACAAGCAATGTTTGGTGCCCCTTGTGCGAGACCTGAAAACAATGTAACAGTACTCCCTTTCGTTTGGACATATCTTTGGAAGGATGATGGCCACAACGGCATGAAAGCTAAAGCAAGAGGAACTTGTAATGGGGGCAAACGCTATGGTCGTGCGGTGACTTTAGCACACACCTACGCATCTTGTGTCGAACAACCTGCAGTTCGGATATTTTGGGCATTAGCATCCATGTTAGGCATGTATGTATATGGCGCGGATGCTGGTAACGCGTTTGCGGAAGCACCTGCCCCACAACAACCATTTTATATGGCTATCGATGACCAATTCCGGAACTGGTGGGAAAACAAACTAGGACGACCACCAATACCTAAAGGCCATGTGTTGCCTGTTCAACATGCCATACAGGGACACCCTGAGTCACCTAGACTCTGGGACAAACATATATCTACCATTCTTAAGAAGGAAGGATTCCACAATACTACCCACGAAAAATGTATCTACCAGAAGACAATTAAGGGTCAAAAGGTTTTATTTTTACGTCAGGTAGATGACTTTGCTGTAGCATGTCGCGACCCTGATATCGCACAATCGGTTATTAGAACGATCGGCCAACACCTCAGTGTCCCACTAAATGATCTTGGACTCATTAAGAAATTCAATGGCATCGATATCTCCCAAACCCGCCATTTTGTTAAAATCTCTTGTGAATCTTTCCTTAATAAAGTGCTAGATTCTCACGGCTGGCAGGAATCAATTCAACAACATAATCCTATACCCATGCATGATGATCCATCATATCAAGCAAGCCTCGAAATCGCCACCCCACCATCTACAGCCCAAGAAAAACAACAATTACAGGATCAATTCTTTAATTATCGACAGGTAATTGGAGAAGCCATTTATGCGATGACTGTCGCACGCCCAGATATATCAAGTGCCATTATCAAACTATCTCAATACTCAAATAATCCTGCTAAGATCCATTACCAGGCCTTACGACACTTGATGAAATATTTAGCATTAACTAAATCCCGCGGCATCCACTTCTGGAGAAAGAAACCCTTGGTTACTCTTCCAGCTATCCCGTCGGATTCATGCATCTCAACATCAGAGACCATGTCCATGATACCTCCAACTAAACAAGCTGGCACCATCCATGGTTACGTTGACTCCGATTGGGGTACGGACCGCAACCACCGACGCTCGGTTACCGGCATTGCTATAATGCTTGCCGGAGGCGTTATTGGATACAAAACAAAATATCAACCAACAATTGCCTTATCTTCAACAGAGGCAGAATTTGCCGCCGCGGCTGAGGCTGGAAAAATGATCCTATATATACGATCTATCCTATACGAACTTGGTTTTGAACAACACATGCCTACTGTCCTATTTGAAGACAACAATGGTGCACTTCATATGGCGAACTCATCACAACCAACTCGAAGAACCAGGCATATGGATATCAAACATTTTGCCTTACAAGATTGGGTGGAACATGACCATATGATATTAGCACGTGTTAACACAGAACAAAATTGTGCCGACTCATTTACTAAACCTCTTGGAAGGATTAAATTCTACGAACAAACCGATGTATTAATGGGTCGACGACCTCCACAATACACTAAAATTTACATGAAGACTCAAAAGGTAAATACTTCTCCAACAATTATGAAGGATACAAATAAACGCCACGATTTATATGTTACCCCAACAGAGACCCCGTCACTTCGCTCCATGATGAATAATCTGCTTCCCACGAGTACTTTACTAACCGCCACGGCAGCATAGTACTGTACGAAGCATGGGGGG
>WKLE02000221.1:0-15501 GCA_014885115.2 Asterionellopsis glacialis
CCAACTGATCCGTCTGTGCATGGATGCGCGTATTAGCACTATCATTAAGGATACAACTCACATAGTGAGGTGTAGTGCAGTTTGGTATAACTGCATTCAATGGCCTGAATCTGTGCTTGTGTGGGGTTGACTCAGAATACTGCATTTGGTCCTGGATTTGTGGGGGTGAAAAATGCTGTGTTGCTGACCCCAGCGTAGACTTCTGGTGATGGGGTGCTGATGGCCAGATATCCATGTTGGCCACCGCCTAATTCAGAAGGGATGAATGCCACATTGCAGTTGAGTAGTTTGTGGGTGGCTGCTATGGTTTCATAGGAGGGGTGGTTGGAAATTTGTTCAATGGTAGGGTGTGGAAAGCCTTCTGTGAGTCTTTTGATGGTGACAGAGGAGGACATGGTGGCATGGTAACAATGTCTGTCTGAGGGAGGGTGTCATGCAGAGCACGATGTTGAAAAGTATTAACTACATCTGATGAAAAGGAAAAACACAGTGAGTGGTGTTAAACATGGTGTAATTAATTTATGAGGAATGTTTGACATTATTCTCCTGAGATTTGAATCTGAGGACCATTTTGGCCATTATGTTTCCAATTGCTCTTCTAATAATGGTCAGATGTGCTGACGTCAGTCCATGTCTGACCAGCGTGTTTCCAGGTTCCCAGAAAGGGGTTAGGCTGGGAATCAGCAAGTTGTTCTCTTTGAATACACAAAAAATGGGCCTAATGTTAGAGTAACGTCATATATTGAAGTGCTGACCAATCACATAATGACACAGATTGGTATGTATTAACCGTTCAAAGTACTGGTACTCTCCACATGCAACAGGAACTAGATTTTACTTCAATTTTATGTTGCTAAGTCAAAATGAATATCACAACAGTAATCACATCAAAATCAATGCTACTCTCCTAAAAAGTAACAATGAACTAATTGTACAACAAGATCACAGCAAAAGGAAAAGTAGGAAAATAAATTTGATTTTGGTTGGGCTTAAACTATTCATGTAGGTTGATTGTTGTTTCTCATTTGTCACGTGTCACATGAAACTAAAAATATATGAAGGTATTTTCTTATTTCACTAGCACCAATAGTTCTAGCTTTCAATAATCTGTTTTCAATAATCTGTATTTTCACTATTGTATTAAAAACAATGCCTCATTCTAGTGATTTTTCAATGGTTTATTGTTGGCATTGGAGTTGTGGTACCATACAGTAGTAGTGTTCAAAACTACTAGAAAATCAATTTTTTGTTGGCTTACTGTTCAAGTTTTACACTTTGAATGCAAGCATTAGCCATCTCCTCTCATGACATCTTTTCCTTTGTATCATTTCATTGAAATTAGTTGATTATGAGCAGATGCAAGGTGTCAGATATTTGTAAAATTTCCAAACATGGCTCTTCTTATGTTTTGTCAAATAATATCCACTTTTTTGTTTTCCAACAAAACTTCACACAAAAGCAATGGCATCTACCTGTGAGATATAATGCAACAAATAAAAAATAGCAAGGTGGTTAGAGAAACAAAAATCATTGTAATAAAAAGCACTGGCAGTGCATTCAAGAATACTCAAAATCACTCAAAAAACAAGTTTTGTCAAATTCAGCACAACAGGAGCAGCAGCCCAAATTAGTACGCAAGACACTTTCAAAACACAACAATCTACAAGCATGATTTTGTACAAGGAATACATTTATGGTAGGGATGAGGCTGCACAGAAGTGCTATGCTGCATTGCTACTATTTGTTGTTCTGCCATCATTGTTGGTGTGCAACTGCACATGTATTTAGCACAGTGCAGCTATGCAAACCAGCAATAAAGCACATACCACATAAAGCAGCAGCAAAAGTTATAAAACAGCAAATAGAGCATACATCACATACTAGAAAAATTGACATTGAATTTGTGTGGCTGAGCAATGGACCTAACATTAGGACCATTTTTCTCAGCAATTGATATCTGTCATAGGTCTGTACCAAGTTTTGCAAATGTGAAGAGATTTGCTTTCAGTAAAAATGGGCCTAACATTAGGAACATTTAAGGCTATAAAAAGGCTATTAGTAGGACCATTTTTTGGGACAATCTGCAATTCATAGTATTATTCATGACAAAGTTGAAATTTGATGGTGGAAAAATGAAGAAACCATTTCTTGAATCTGCTAATTTACAATGCTATTACATACCTTTCATGGCAAACAGCATTGTTCTGACCATATTTGTTGTAAAAAGCACTTTATGTACAGTGCATAGAATTTGGTAGACTCAGGTCACAACTGTTATTAAAAAAGAAGCAGTACCCCAGAGTCAGTGCAGTTTCTTTTGGAGGGAGGTGTCAGAACACCTGTTGCTGCTCCTGTACAAAATGTACCTGACAGCACTGGATCATTTTTGCTTCAAACAGGACTGATCAACAATGGTCAAAATGCAACAGTCATTGCAGGGTGGATGTTACTCTCCCCTTGTTCTAAGAAGATGAAGTGCTCTTTGGAATGTGGGGAACAGACAATCCCCTGGGAACAAGGGGGTACCACAATTAGTCAAGAAGTGTTTGAAATTTTAACTGGTCTTTTGCAGTGAGCAAAAAAAGGAGTTTGGTATTATATCTTAACCATTTCAGACTTTGAAGATGCTAGAGACAACTTCCAGAAGGCTACAGGGATAGATTGGGTAGACCTCCTTCCATTGCTGGCTTGTTGTGGCTTGGTTAGCACAGGAGTCACCTCTGATGTGAGGATACTCTTGTATCCCATCAGCAGTGGGAGGAAGTTGTATTTGCACTTTCAAAGCATGTGCAACTTCAGATAAAGTCTGTACATTTTAAAAAGCACACTAAACAATATTTCTTTTGTCTTGGAATACCTTTTCATTCTTCACATATTAAACATATGAATCCTGGCAGATCTTACTATTTACCAACTTGTACTATACATCTTCATTTGCAAGCTGCCAAAAAAGTAAATGAGTTGGCTAAAAAATTTGGGACCAGCAAGCATATAATTATTGTGTTGGTAGTACTGGTAAATGTAAGGGTACAGACAATTTATCAATTGACTCTAGAAGGTAAACAGAATTGGATGGCAGAGCTAGAGCTGTTTCTTTAAAAGTTGCTGGAATAGTTGGGTATGTTGACAAAATTGATGAACTATATCCAAAATACTTGCATGAATTGTTTCATTATGGTTAAGGTTTCCCTGGCAACATATGATGAACTGTGCAGTACTATTGATGAGAAGAGTGCTGTCCCCAGAAATGCAAGGCCAACATTGGTTCTCAGTAGGAAGCAATTGAGACAGTGGTTTGTTAAGCATGGTGGTAGAGAGAAGAGTGCAATTGAAAAGCTATTGTTCACTGATGATCACAAGAAGCATAGGGTACTGTGGGTACAGAAATGGTTTGATACTTTAACAGATCTGGATCCAAAAAAAAAAATGCTTTTATACAACAAATCATAGGAGGAGATTGTAACTACTTCCAAAGACTGATGGAGAAACATATATTCCTGAATACCAGTGCCCAAGAATTTGTTTGTGTTGATTCCCTGTGAAGGTAAGTTTTTATGTTGTCAATTGTTACTATAAGTTCTTGTTAGTACTACTGATTGTTCTTCCTGTTCTTTTGGTACTATAGGTAATGTATATGGGTGTTGTTGCATGCCCTAATTATGAACATATTTTGATGGCTGTCTTTTTATAAAACATGTTAGTGAGAAAAAAAGGATAGACAAGGCATCACATAACAAAAGATATTTAGTTGAATACAGTGTGAATGAAGAAATTATAGCCTGAAAGTGGTGTACATTTGTATCAGTGGAGGATACGGCACAAGAAGTATTTGACCTAATCATTGTTGACACCTATGACTTGGATGAGTTTGTTGCAGACAGCTTAACATTTGTTATGCAACTCATGGTGGACAAAAGTTTTTTAAAAAAGATTGTTGATGTAGATGAATATAAGATATTGAATGAACTTGGTGGATTGATGACAAAAGAGGGTGAGAGACAGGATGTCACGCTTAACGCTTACAGATTTAGAAGTTTGTGTTAAGTTACATTGAGGAGATGAAGTAGATGATGATTGATCTTGTGATTCAAAATTTATGTTGGAGTGGATACCAGAGGTTGGAAAGGCAATGAGGGAGGCATTTCATTGGGTTCCTGTTGGTGAATTGTTATATCTTGTGATGGACAATGCTGGCAGGCATGGTACATCAGATTTTTAGGAATGATACCAAATGGCTGTAAATTCAAGCCAAATCTGTTGGCTTCATAGCCTCTGAAAGAGCCCAGAAAATACCACTTGGACTTGGACTTGGGAATTTGTAGGTAACAAGATACTCTAATGTTAAAATTGCTAATTAAAAATAGAATTAATCTACACCAACCCAAGTCCAAGTCCAAAACTCATTTAACAGGATGAATGTCAAAGACGAAACAAAGACAAAAATAAACAATCGACAGAGGGAACAACAACGCAGCAATCATCCTTTTCCTGTGTGAAAAAAAAAAAAAACAGAATTTAATAGAATAAAGCAGAGAGCAGGTTCTGTTATTCCTCTTGTCGTTATTGTCTTCAATCGATCATCTTGTCAATTTTTTGCAGCCGTGCCAAAATATTCTAGAGAAAAGAACAAATGAAGAATCCCTCCAATGACTACGTTCTCTTTCTACACAAATGCTGGTACTTTTTTTAGGATTGCGACTTGCTCAAATCCTAAACAAGGGTAGACCTAGTTTAGAATTGCCCAAGTCCAATCCTAAACGAAAATAGGTTATATCAGCCGGCAGTCTTGGATTGGGAAAGAGTAGAATAGATGGATTTTGTGCGTCAGCCCAACCCAAGTCCAACTCGTTTAGTGTTGGGCAGACGTAGATTTGATGCTCTTTTAAAATCCTTTATGACAGTGACCTTCAAGTAGTGGGTAACCCCTTTTTTTACCATTTCCCAGATACGAATACCAAAAAATGGGAGGACTCCCTCCGACAGACAAACAGATGTCACACTGCTCACTTGTCCCACTGAAGCCCATCACAAGAAGTATGTTGGATGTTTCCGTGTTTTTAGGACTAGGACTAAACGCATGTGCCCAAACAACAATATCCGCAAAACACCAACACTAACTGTTTGCAACAATCGCATTGTATTATTGATATAGAACACTCAGTATTTGCATGGTGAATGAAATAGTGTTCATCAACGAAAACAGTATCACCATTACTTTCTCTACCAACACTACGCATCTTTTTGTTGTCACAACGGTACTAGGATTACTACTTGCATCCTTAGTGATTGTCGTCTTGTGGCAGCATTATTACATTACTAGTCCTAATAATGGACCATTTCCATGGTCAACCACTAACTTGAAGAATGACTCATCATCCAGTAAGGCTTCAAACAATAATACGAAATTTTGGCAAGAAAAAACAACCCAATCATCTTCCATCCCTTTTATACTCGCATTAAGCAACCAACAACAACCAATATGGAAAAATTTACAACGTGCTTTACAAGAATATAATCGTTTCATGTCTAATATACTTTTAGAATTGAGTAAATCATTAGAAACTGCACAACGTTCGGAATATGAATTATTTGGTAGTACAACAACTAGCAATCATAACTCCAAACAGCAATCACAAAACAAAATATTTTTGTTATCGTCTAGAATACAACATCGTATTGATAAATTATCATTAATATTAGAACAAGATGAACAAACATTACATCAATTGCTACAACCATTTCCTGAATTATACGGTCTGGCAAATCAACCACACAATTATGATAATCATAATGACATGATGGACACAAATACTAATACTAACGGCGATGATAGCACGCACCAATTCCATGATTGCAGCAGCAGCAGTGGTGGTGGTGATAATGAAAATAATAAGAAGGAAGATCTTTCTCATTTACCTCCACCACGATATTCAGGTTCTTCCAAATCATCCTCATTTTCTGGGGGAGGTGGTGGTGGACAAAAGGATGATGCAGCCGCGCCGTATGATTCTTCACAACAAGTGATTGCACATATTGTTCGTGATTGGACACAGTTGGGGCAAAAATTAAGAGAAAAAACGTATCATTGGTGTACTACACAACTTGAATTATGGATTCCACTTGCAATGTTGACATCATCAACACCCACTGACGGCATCACCATTCAAAATACTCACAAAAAGGTATTGGTACCAGGTGCAGGTCTTGGTCGATTAGCGTATGATTTGTATCAAAAAGGATACCATGTAGAAGCAAATGAATATTCAATTGTTATGGCATCTGCAGCAAAACAAATCTTATCATCAGCTCCTACACTCAAAAAATCAAAGTTGTCGTCATCTTCATCACCATCAATCATAGGAAAACTTCATCCCTTTGCGTGTGACTTTTTTGTCAATGAAGTAAATTCTGAAAAGCGATATGAAAGTGTCACATTTCCAGATTGGACCCATGATAGTCATGACAGTAGTTGTAATCATAATGATGATAGTGGTGGTACTACTGCTACTGGTAGTCATGAAGGATCTTTGTCCTATACAATTGGTGACTTTGTAGAATTATATTCAGCACCCTATTCTCAAAATCAATATAATGCCATTGTGACATGTTTCTTTATTGATACAGCTTCTAATATATATGAGTACATATCTGTCATTCACCATTTGCTAACGGATAATGATGGTGGTGGTGGTGGCATTTGGATTAATATTGGTCCTGTACAATGGCATTCGAATGCCAAACTTCATCCATCTGTGGATGAATTAAAACTAATGATTGAAAGTATGGGATTTACAATTAAACATTGGAGTGTAGATCAGGATCCTATTCCATACCGTCACGATGATAGTGATGGTGGTGGTGAACATCATAATAAGGAGCACCAAAATGTAGAATCAACTAAATATGAAGGTTACCGTCCTTTACGATTCGTTGCTATACGAAACAAATCAACAATAGGCAGTGCTACAAACTCAATGTTCCGTAGACACAGATCTACTAATTCCAATCAACAAGAATCATCGTGGTCTACATCATCAAAGTACAATAGTGAAGGAGTTGGTGCTGGCAGTATGGAAAGCAACCACGAGTTTCAATCAGAATATCAACAAACGGTATTAATTGAAGAATTGGATAGTGATGACGATGACGAACATGCAATACATTCGGTAGATGAAGCAAGATGAGATTGGAATTGAATTGAATATGTCTAAAATAAATCTTAAAGAAGGCAGTGATAGTCTTTAGTACCCTAAAAAGTCTAGAGAAAGAGTTCATCTGCGTACTTCTTCCTACTGTTGGTGTTTTCACCCATATCTGGATTGGCTTATTCGAAGGGGCCCTCTTTCCCTTCTTTTAACAACATACCACAAGTGGTAGTACGAGTTCGTAAGAAGTTTTCCCTCTTTAAGATTCCAAGAACTCGCCATCATCTCCAACATCAATATTGTCTTCAATAGCAGCATAAAGCACTTTAAAGACTTTTTCTACCAAAACATCAGCATTGGATTCTTCTTGAACTTCGATTTTATCTTGATGAGCTTGAAGCATAATTTCAATACTCCTAAGTTTGTTGAGATACCAATCACGTTCAATTTCCAATTCTTCTTTAGCAAGATCGGCCTCTTTCAATTTACTAGACAATTCTGAATTCTTCTTCATCAAAGCAGCATCCGCCAGGACTGATTCGGTGGAAGCTTTTTTAGCAGTAACAGTAGTGGCAGCAGTAGCTCCAGAGGTAGCACGGGATTTGGTAGATGTAATAGTGCGTGAGGCAGCGGTTGGGGCAGTACTCCTTCCAGAAGGCTTTACAGGTGCTCCTTTACCACCACCGGAACCATTATGGACATAGGTATTTCCACCCTTACCCTTGGATCGGACAGCAAAAGCATCATAGTCTTCTCGGAAAATACCGCTTTGATCATAAAATGCCTTGAGCCATTGACAAAATTCAAGATTATCTTGATATTTGGCACGAATTAATTTGTCAACATCAACATGTCGTTGGATTTTGTTTTTGTTAAAGGCTGTTTGCAAAAGTTTGTAATTGGCGACATATTCATAGGATGCCTTGGCACCCCAATTGACACGTGACATGGGGATCGAACCCGGGAGGATATAATCTGTGAGTTGGCAAGCAACTGCACCAGTGGCTGTTTGTTCGATTTTAGTCAAATTTAAATCCAATAATGTATTGAAAAATTCTAATAATTCCCTCCGACCAGTAAAGTATGCTGCATCCATCATGCCCACAGCGAGATCTGTACTTTGAACATGAGACGACATTTTTTGCTTTGTTTTTAGAGATGATATAAAAAATGGAAAGTGTGTGTTAAATCTGATAACGCTTATCAAGAACTAGATAGCGTTATCACCAAGGACAAGAATTATTTTGGATCGTTTCAAATCGACTAGAGTGTGTTGTTGCTAGTTCAAACAATAAATGGTGATGAAGACTACTGCTTGATCTAGGTTGAGCTTGGTCTGCGAACGGTCGAGTCCTTCACGATTTTGAGATTGCGACAACCTCACTCTGCGGTCTGCGGAGATAATGTTGTCGTTGGGGGATTTGAAAAAGCAGGACAGTTTTAAAACAGTTCTGTACCACTACCAGGTACTGTACTGTACGTAGGATTTTGGACAACAACTTTTTGTACTCCCTAGGGTTCTATCGGGGAGTAGGGGAGAGAAACGGAACGACCGAGAGCTCTGTCAAGTTAGCAACGAGAAAGTCTCTACTAGAGAGTCTACCTTTGAAAAAGTTAAAAGTATCCCTGAGTCTGGAGCAGACGGTGTCGGCACTTGATATGACAAAATCTTCAATCTGATCAGGAGGGAGACGATGACAACTCCTGATCCGACACCGTCATCTGCCACTGCCACTGCCACTGCAGCAAAGGCAATTTCAGCAGAAACCGCCGCAGAAGCAGAAGCAGCAGCAGCAGCAACGACCAAGACGAAACGCAAACGTACACCATCATCATCCACATCAAAAAGGAAGAAAAAACAACCATCGGGTGGGTCGGCAGCAGCAGGTGAAACTAAGGCTTCACAAGGAGGGAAAAAAGGAGGGTCAAGAACAAAACCTACCAAAGCAAAACGAGGAAAACCTCCTACCACTCCTGTACCGTCTGCTGTACTGTCATCCTCAACGACGACAGCAGTACCACCGCCAACACACACATTGATTATTGATAATGGTGGTCATACACTTAAATATGGGTTTGTCGATTCATCACAATCACAATCAATACTGCCACACATTATGCCCAATATGACAGGACGGTTACGACATCAAATTACGGTATTAAAGGGTGATGAAATTGATCAAGTACAGCCCAATCAATTACAGATTACAACAAGATCCATGGAACGTGGATGTATCACGAATATGGGGAATCAAATTCAAGTATGGAAACGTTTATTAGATAATCTGAACATTGTAAATGGTATCAATTTGAATGGTGAAGCATCACAAACATATGGATGGAAAATGTCATTATCTAAAAAATTGAAATTGTCATGTAAAAAAAAAGGTAGTGGAGGTGGAGGTAGTACTACTGGCGCTGCTGGAGATGCTGCTGGAGATGCTCCATCCATATCTACGAAAGATTGTGCTGTATTGCTTTTGATTCCACCACATTATCCAAGAGTTTTATTAGAACAAATTTTGCAAGTATGGTTTGAAGATTTTGGTGTATCCCATGTTGGGTTTGCACTTTCAGCTGTTACTGCTTGTGTAGCGGCTACTAGTCCTGCGACTTCCAAACAAATGATAATGATGACGAAGAAGAATACGGACGACGATGACGATAGCAAACAACAACAACAACATGAAGAAAAACGAAATAATAAAGCAGATACAGGTTGCTGTTGTATGGTTGATGCTGGTTGGAGTGGTATTAGTATTGTTCCTACATTTCAAAACAAACCTTTGATGGCAACAACACGAGAACAAGGTGGTACTGCCAGTACTACTACTGCTATTCGCCGTATACCATTGGGAGGGAAGCATTTAACCAACATACTAAAGTATCACGTAAGTTATCGCCAATGGAATTTAATGGATCAAGAATGGATATTACAAGACGTTATGGAAAAGTTATCCTATTTTTCATTAAACTTTCAACAAGATATGAGGGTAGCACGTAAACTACCCAAGGGACAACGTCCATGGGATCGTGATTATGTATTACCTGATATGCAAACAACATTTGAGGGACAAGTACGATTAACGCCGCAATTATTATATATGCAACAACAAGAAGAGGAAAAACAACAGCAACAGGAAAAATCCGATGAACAAAAACAACATGAGGAGGAAGAAGAATTGGATGAAGACTACCAAGAAGGCGATGATGACAACGACGATGGTGATAGAAGTGAAAATGATGATGATGGAAATAATAACTCAGACAATGACGGTGATGATGAAGAAGAAACAGATGCCCAAATTCGACGCCGTGTTATGCGTCAGCGTCAAGAAGAAGAACAACGACGTAAAGAAATTGAGGCAGAACAACAAATACTGAATATATCTATAGAAAGATTTGCAACTCCTGAAGTTTTATTTCATCCATCGGATGTTGGTTTGCCAACCAACATGGCTGGATTAGCACATGGGGTTGTTCAATCTATACAAGCATGCCCTAAAAAATACCATGCTGCATTATATGGAAATGTAGTTGTGACTGGTGGGATATCACAAATTACTAATTTTCAAATAAGGCTAGAACAAGAACTACGATCATTAACTCCATATCAATATCCAATCCATATATCAGTGATGGATTCACCTATCACACAATCATGGATGGGTGCAAGGGAATGGATGTGTTCTGGGGGTGTGGGTGGTGTTGGTAGTAGTAGAAGTAGTGGCGGTCAAACACAAAACCATTCAAAATGGAGTATAAATCATGATGAATGGGAACAATCGAAAAAGGATCCGAAGAAACGAAAATTGTGTTTGTCTCGTCTTCTCAATAATACTAGTGGTATTCTAGTGTGAAAGTAATTTTTAACGATATTAATAATACGGTACATGCACGCATGCGTTTAAAATGTTGGTGGGTTTCACAAAATTCTGGAACAGTCGCACCTGTACGAGATCCTTCAAGAGCAGAAAAATATTCCTTCTCTGCCTTATCTTTCACACTGATGTAAGATTCTGAATTACTGTGTCCTCTCAATGTCAGAACAGCCAAAAACAACACTTGCGCCTACTGGGCGTCGGTCCAGTTGTGTAATAGGGCTTTAACTCATCGGTAGCACTGTTGATTCACTTCAGAAGGGCTTTTTTGAGTTGCACTATCGAGTTGACCCAGAAGAAATCATTCCATAACCTTCTAAACATTCTCGTACTTATAAAAATTGCATCTGAAATCGCACTTTTTACGCTTTAGTGAAAGAACGGCGCAAGCCCATTCATGTGCCAATCAATATTCTCGTTCAGGTTTTAAACAGATTCTTATTATTAAAAGTGTCCTTGTAAGAATGTCCAAACTTCGACATCCAAAATGTTGAAAATCGTTGAATCACAAAGGGGTTCATTGCCATAAGTATCACATCTTGCAGTCGAACCAATAGAAAAGTTATCTTCCAAAACTAAACCAAAGGCTCCATTTTCGCCACCACCGAGACCGATCCTTTTGTTGGTGGTGTCACAAAGTTGAAAATAACGATTTGCCCCTGTCCACTTGTAAACAGAGATTTCATCACTTTTATCAGTCGGATAAGATTGATCTTCCTCTTTACGCTTTTGCATCTCGCCGTCCTTACAATGGAAGCTTCGAAATGTAAATAAACATGATTGGGCACTGCCATAGAATCCGTTGCTAGCAACAGGGTGATGGTGTTGACGACGTCGTTCTATCGTTGAAACATTCCACGGACTATCTGCATATGCACCAAATATTGTTCCACAATCAGTTCGGATAACTAATAAAGTTTGAGATGCTCCATTAACCGAATGTAAAAATGTTTGAAAGGAATCGCCATCACGTTCTAATCTGTAAAGACGTTTCCAAGGGCGAAGTGTAATTGCTACGGGTAAAACTTCTTGTATCAAAATCTTTTGCATCTGGTCCTCATTTAGTAAATAACAAAACTCAGATGCAGTATTGTCTTCGATGATTCTAAGCTTGGGAACCCAATCAAGGCTTTCGTGCTCTTCTTGATTTCCCTTGTCATCATCCCTTGCACTCTCTGTTACATCACATCCCTTTTGCAAAGTACAGGAGTCAGCATTACTCGTTTTATCTGAAAAATCTTTTTCTTGTGGTTGTATTATTGGTACAGATTTGTAGTTGACAAGGTCGCGGATTAGAACAGCCATGGTGTAAAGAATAACTAAAAGAAATAGATTTGCAATGACTGCAACTATACGAGCCAGTAGAAGTAGATGGTCGGAATTGTAAGAATAAGTGGGATACTCCGACGATGGCACCGGCAAATTCAAAAATTCACAAAGGGGTTCCCATGTATCATGTGTCTCATTAATGTATAGTTCAAGACGTCTTTCGGAGGGAATGACATGCCGAACACCATCATTATGAATATGATACCTTTTTATTGCCTCGTCTTTATCTGAGATTGAAAAAGATGATGGAATTTTTCTGACATCCCATTCGTCGTCATTCCCGTATGTCACTGCCAACAATGATCGTAAATAACGATCTACTAATTTCACTTTGGGAAGCCACGGAGTGTAGCGAGACAACAATGATACAGAAGTAATAATATTACTCCAACACTGAAACCATTCCTCATCAGAGTCATGTACAGTCAGGATAAACTTGGCGTCGGGGAAGTCATTCACTAATCTTTCGTATCCAAGTCCTATTGACATGTCTATAGAAGCATTGTAGTTGTTGGAATGTAAGATTTCAACAAGTTCCCTGTTTTCTTTTAATTGGAGACTATTTTCACCAGCATGATCCAGCATCATCTCTCTGTAGAAGTCATCATGATTAAATGATGGATTGTGCAACAGTAAGTTTGCAATATCAAACGTCACGAAACCAAGTTCTTGCAAAGCAAGTTGTAGCGTTTGCGATCCTGTGCATCCATATCCCACTCCAAACACTTCCATTATTTATCTTAAACGTATTATAAAATAGAGCTTCTGACGCATACCCTAATGACACGGTAACTACGGGTGTGGTCGTTGGGCAAGAGTTGGCGTCATCGTCGATCGGAGAAGACAATTTGAGATTCTTTTTTTCCCTCCTGGATCTTTGAACGGTACTTCTCGTTGTGATTTTGACTCGATCTCAGGATGCAAGTTTTCGCACTGGACGCGCAACTGCGCGTATTGACATTTTCAAAAAAATCTGAAAACCCGATGATGTCATGATGTGGAAAAAAAGAATTGAGTTTTCAACACCTCACATTCAAATGCTGATTGCTCGGCCAACAACGATGAATCTTGGTAGTGTCCAATTACATTTTCTTTAAAATTCATGCAGGTGGCATCGTAAACTCTATCTTCGAGATTATGTTGCATTCACATGATTTTCTTCATAAGAAATATGCCACAATAAGGTGTACGCGTACTGAAACTCACCTCAAGATGACTTCGCGACGATGCCTGTTGTTTAAAATCTTTATAGGGTTGCGCTTTCTGATTTCTGGTACTGCTGCATTCCTTTCGAACAGTTACACATCACAATTTCGTATTGATTCTTGTTTCGCACCATCATCGAAGTTTGTGTCTTCTAGCATGACCAGTAGGGCGATGATTCGAATATGGGTTGAAGATGCTGAAGATGGTTTTGTTGATGAAGAAGAAAATCTTGAAGAAGGTGAAGTCTGTGTACGTGCCATCAAAGCATTTGCTAGTAATGCTGACACAGACAACGATAAGAATTCTACCCAAGATAATAAGAACAGGAGGAGGTTTCTTTGTGCAGGCGCACTTGTGCGTCGTCCTGCTCTTTCTCTTCCCCAAGAAGACGATCATGATAGTAATTCCATTGTTTATGATGCATGGATTGCAGATGCTTTGCTGGATGAAGGTGGTCCTAACTTGCAAGTTCAGGGAGCTACACTGATTTTGGATGACCTGTTGCTGTATTATTTGACTCATTGTTATGATAACCATGAAAAGTGTGATACGGATACGGTAGCTCCGATATTGGGATCATTTGAAGTACAATGTGGAACACCTGAAAGTGATTTTACATGTGCCTCTTACCAAGCTGCTATTTTGCGAGGATTTCGTCCTAAATATGAAATTAACGTAAAGAAGAAAGAGTACGAGGAATCCCTTCAAGGTGATAAATTACTGGCAGATGACGATAGTGATGGCCTAGTTATGGATCCAAAATTAGGGTACGAGAGATACGGCCAGCTAGCTTCAGAACAATATACCAAAGATGTCACGTTACGTAAGATGGCATCTCAAATATTACAATTGCTGCCAAAAGTACGATCTCCTTTCCCGGATACTGATCAATGATGGATCTGGTGATATTCACCTGCACACTGTAAGATACAAGACATGATGTTATTCGTCTCGAAGCTAATGAGCTCAATCCCGGCATGAAGCCGTTCTAGTCCGCAAATATTCTCGGGGATACAATCATGTTTCAATTCAGGGGTCATCTGAATCAAAGCCTTCTATTTGTCGAGTTTTGGACTCCGGTAAAGGCAGACCCTATTGACAATGTAGGAATATGTGCTGTGTTGCACAATCGAAATGTACGCTTTAAGTTATCTAACGAATGACCTAAAAAATCACAAAATGATTCGAACATGTAAAGAAAGAGAAGTAATCGTAATTTGTGCTAAAATTTAGTATCAATAATAAATGATACACTCAAGGGAAAATTGATTTGATCCCTCAGAGAAAAATTGTGTTTCAGTGAGAGATGAAAGACACAAAAAAATATTGATAAAACACGTTTCTTTCCACGTAGAAACCATATCTTGCGGTTGGCCTCTTCAATCATCATTTCCAATGCTGTAGCTGCTGTTCAAGGTGGTTCGACCAATTCAACGGTTAGTAAAGAATCGCTTGTTGAATTCTCATCGGCATTAGCCAAAGAATTATCTTGCATACAGAAGCAATCTTGAATAGGCTGAACCATACCACGGACTTCATATTCAGTACCAGTAAAAATGTCCACAAAAGTAGTTTCTCCATTCAGCATTACGTACACATCTGCAGTTCCCCAAAAAAAGAAAGTGGCGCAGTCATCGGCAGGTATACAAACTTCATGTATGCTCATCATGTTCGAACCAGTGAAATTGGAAGATCGTCCTTCCAAGAGAGTTTTTCCTGAACATGATACAACAGACCATTCAGTTGTGAGCATAGGATTCGCCAACGTTTCCTTTATTCCAATAAGCAGCCAGTCTGAATTTTCTCCACAGACTGACTCATTGCATTTACATGAGGATTCTTCAGGTTTCGTGATTGTCGTGATATTTGTCTGAGGCTCTTCACCTCCAACATTACTCCCAACCTCCTCTCCATTTAAGTTCATTGTATATGTTGTTCTT
>WKLE02000224.1:0-16884 GCA_014885115.2 Asterionellopsis glacialis
AAAAAAGACAATTGAAAGTAGACGACAACCGACAAGTAACATAACGCAGCAACCATGACGACTTCATCATCTTCAGGAGGCGGTGGAAACAAATCAGCCCGTGATGCAGAACTAGAAGAATTACGTCAACGACATCTTCTTTCCAATACCAATTCGTTGCATAAACATAATGGTGAGTCGTGTAGTCTATGTAGAGTCTGGTACAAATGCTACGCGAAAGAAAATTCGTTAGTCTCACATTTTCCTCGCTACCATGATATTCTTGTGAAACCGTGCTGGTGTACCGATGTATCTGTCTCTTTGTCTCTCTCTCTCACACACATCCAAGTAGCAACAACATCCGCATCACCACCAACACAAACATTCAATATGATGGATTGGCAATTGCAACAACGTGAAATGAAATTGAAAGAACGCGAAAAGAAAACAGCGTCGAAAGAAATTTTAAATAAATATCGTGGCAATTCCTTGAATGCATTGAAAGAAAGCGAGCATCAAAAATTAAATGAATTCAAACAAGAGCAACGACAGCAAAAATTACAAGCGGAACAAAGTTTACGTCAATATCGTGCGACCCATGTAAATACAAGACGGAGTAGTAATGACAGCAATTCGACTAGTACTAGTCCATATCCTGATGATGTTGTACAAGGAGGACAAGGTCGTTGGGATCCATCTAAAGAAATACGTACGGGTGCTGTTTCTGGAGTACGTGACACATTTGTATCATCATCATCATCTTCTTCTTCTTTGAATCATAATGATGCTAACGGAGAAACCAAGAAATTTCCTAGTGGTGGTAGCAAGGATAATTCAGAACAGCAAGAACAACAGCAAGACCAAGGTAATGTTTCTCCTTCTAGTTCAAAAGATTACGACGATTCACCTGCAAGCTCTGGAATTTTAATTCATCAAGGCGACGCAGATCAGTCACGACACGAACAACATTCATTGAAAGATGGTGACAAAAACAATAACCTGGAAGAAGAACAATCACTTGGTAACTCTGGAGTACTTGTCGACAATAGTCATTTAGAATCCGAATTTATCCCTGGTATTGTTACTTCCACTGACAACAGGGAAGAAAACAATGAATCCAATTCAGTTGTAACTCCTCTGCCAACTTTAACGACTACTGCAAATCCAGTGAACGATGATTGGGTAGATGTACAACCCACTACTAGTACTGCTGCTGCTGCTGCTGCTATTACGACTTTGAATGATACACAGCAGCACATTAATGATGGCACGATACTAACTCTTGCTGAAACTACCACTCCATCCATTACTACCAATACTACTAGTATTGCTTCATCACTTGTGGAAGGACCCAAAGATACAGAAATAACATCACAAGAAAAACCAGCATCAGTGCAACAAGCTGAACCGCAACAAGCAGTAAGTGATACAGGACCAGTTCTACCAGTACCATCAAGCAAAAGCCCTCCGGTAGCTTTGGTTTCGGTCCAACCTACCCAAGCGCAAACAACACCAGGTCTTAGTGCATCAACTACCGACAGCTCCACTATCTCAGCACCGACTTCATTATCTTCTTCCACTATAGTGAATTCAGCACCTACAAGGATGAAAACAAAAACTCAACCACAAAATACAAACAAACCTACACGTATGGAAGTTGCCTTTTCCTTTGGACTCATGTCAAATCATGTAGATGGACCACCAAATATGTTTAAATATATGCAAGCTGTATCTGAAATTGTACAATCCGCTTTACAATCCTCGACCACATCAACATCAAATGGTATTTCCTATAGTTATAATTCAAGATATCCACCATTTGTACGTCGAATTGAAAAAGATACTACCTTTGAACCACCACCATCACCTACGAAACAAGTATCAGGACGAAGTTATCGTAAAAAAACACCTAAAGTTGTACGATATGTCATTCATGCAGTAGTTCCCATCTTTTGGAAAGCAACAAACGTCAACAGTGAGGATTATTCAAATGCTACATCATCCAATCATATTCTGACGGATAATAATCCTGTTCATCAAGCCTTGAGATTAGCTGTGAAGGAAGGAACATTTTTAACTATTGCCAAACGTTTAGAAGCAACAGCCTAACGTGATAAATAACAGTACTTTAAAACACAATAAAAACAATAGTATAATTTCAAAGCTAGACTAGAGTATGACTCAATCTACACTACAATATTCGTACAAAGGATTTGTTGTCATGCTGTTGGCATTGTGCAAATTACATTTACGTCTTGCCACACCGACATGATTTTTCCATTATGAGAGATAAGGTTACAGAGTCCTGCATCACTCCCCAAGTTGAAATACGTATGACGCCAACTTATCTAGAGGAGTGGAAAGAACAAACATTCAAAATACATGATTTTGTAATAACTGACACCGACTGTCATCAATTTACATTTCATCGAATAAAAGCGATTCAATCACTCAAGTACACAATAGAAGGAAGTTCGCAAAGATGACTGACGATTCCTCGCCTTCATCTGACGAAAGCAACAATCATAATCTTATTGTCGGGAAAATTGGTCTTGGTTTGACAAGTTTTTTATGGTTAATCACGTGTCAACGTCTTTGGTTTCAATTTCATTCTAGACGACGTCGACCGCATTCGAATCAACAAGGACGACAGTATCATGAAAGTAGAACAAGTTCCTTAGTATCATCTCTTTCACCACGACGTACCTTTCATATATTAATATGGATTGCCATGACCACGGAAATGATGGCGTATACAGATTTGGCCGGGATTCATCTATTACTTCATGCCACACCATGTACACAACGAATGCAAATTGAAACTATTGGACACGTCCTGTTAGATATGATTGGACGTGCCATGATGGAATACATTGCATTTGCTGTAGTTACATTATTATGGTTCCATACAACAGGTGATGCATTACAACAGCAACAGCAACGTGATCATGGTCATCGGGTTAGTAGTAGTGGAAGTGGTACTACCTCAACGATGGCTCATCATAGATCGTCATACTCCATCAATATGATGATTGTGGGACCAAAAGTATTAAAATTATCATGTGCTATCTTGAGTATAGCTTCTCTTGTAGAAGCCAGTTCTGCACTTTACTTTGGATTCTCGTCGTCGTCGTCGTCGTCGTCTTCGTCTTCAACCTCAGCATCATTATCACTGGATGACTATTATCAAACTTCCATCATTTATCGTATTCATCTATTCATAGAAGGATTGGCGTGGGGTATTCATGGTTGTATTGTACTTTACATTATACATAAAACAACACAAAGTATATTGAGATTAATACCCACCCTCATGACACAACAACAACGACATGCCCAACAAAATAGCTATTGGAATTATCATCGATATCGATTGGACATTATGAAATTGTTGGGTAAACCATTAGTTCCCATGATTTTATGTGCTACATGTTATATGGTCCGATTTTTATGGTTATTCGCATTATTAGATCGATCATTATTAGTTCCTTCGAAACAACATCCACCATCAGGATCGTCGTCGTCGTCGTCGTCATCATCTGCCTTGTATTGGGGATATTGGATCGGTTTTGTATGGTTACCAACTATTATTCCAACCATTATGGTATTATATTCAGCACGCAAACGTGATACGTCACTCTTGAATTCCATACAACGTGATAGAACCAATACTAGAACTACTCCACGCAACAACAACAGCAGCAACAACAACAATAGTCAAAACAACAATGGATATGACAGTCCTGATCATCATAACATGGCATTATCCGAATCGTTCTTGCAACGATTACCTACACCTGCACCACCAGCAGAAGCATTTCATAATTTTCGTCAAGTATTGATTTCCTACAACGATGATGATGATGATGTCGACCATGACGACGACGATGATTACAATATTGGTAGTACTCGTGGTGACAACCATGACGACCATGATGATGTATTACTGTTTTCACCCATGTTACCAAGATTTATTGATACACCACCACAACCATCACAAGAACCACAATCACAAAATAGCATGGATAATATTGGCGAGAAAGGTAACAAGGACCACGATGTAGAAGAGCAGCATCAAGAGCAAGAACAAAAAGAACAATCTGAACAAAGCTACGTACCTCCACCTGTACTGGAGGTTGAACATCCACAACATGATAATGCTAAGAAAGACGACGAAAAAGCTTTGGCTGAAGACCAATCTACCTCTAGCTAGTAAATGATAAAATCCTAATAACACAATATTGCAACATACAATCACCAAATAATTTCATTACTATATAGGGTGCTACAATTTATATTTCCAATATAGGAATATACGACTGAGGTCTGATAGGATGATGATGTGAAGACTACCAGTGTGAAAGATAGAGACGGACTTATTATTTTAGCATGTTTTCCAGTAACAACCCGAGTCATATCTGATTTGTTTATTGCAAGGTCAATCAGGAGAAGAGAATACAAGGAAGTAGAAGGAACTGCAGTCTTCATATGACGGTAGCGATCAAATAATACAAGACTCCATTTGAAGAAATACACAAGTAGAGTGTTTCTGTTCTTTTTTTTCGTTTTATACTTTTTTTTATAACTTTTTTATTAACTCAGACATTTTGATATTTCTCATGTTTTCGTTTTGTTTGCATTATCAAATAAACTCCAATAGAGGCATTGTGCGCCATTGCTATTGTATTATGCAACAGCTGCTACTACTGCCCTTGCGTTTATTATGATTGATTTGTAATGATATTTCTTTTTCTTGACTACTACGTGTACAACAAGATCATTTGATTGTTTAATAACGGTAGGTGTCAGGCTTGTAGGGACCATCAACGGGGATACCAACGTATTCGGATTGTTCAGGAGTAAGAACGGTAAGCTTGGCTCCAAGGGAGGGAAGATGAAGACGGGCAACCTTCTCATCCAAAGTCTTGGGAAGAACGTACACATGTCCAGTTTCGTATTTGCCAGAGTCCTTCTCCTTCCAAAGTTCAAGTTGAGCCAAGGTTTGGTTAGTGAATGAGGCAGACATGACGAAAGAGGGGTGACCAGTGGCACATCCCAAGTTCAAAAGACGACCTTCGGCAAGAACAATAACACCAGCACCGTTTTCAAAGACAAACTTATCAACTTGGGGCTTAATGTTGACGCGCTTGGTGATCTTCATGAGACCATCCATATCAATTTCGTTATCAAAGTGACCAATGTTACCAACGATGGCATTGTTCTTCATCTTGGACATGGTGTCAGCCATAAGGATACCCTTGTTACCAGTGGTGGTAATAAAGATATCACCAAACTCAACAACATCCTCCAAGGTGGTGACGGTGTAACCTTCCATACAGGCTTGGAGGGCACAGATGGGATCAATTTCGGTAACGTAAACGACACATCCATTGGCACGCATGGCAGCGGCACATCCCTTACCGACATCACCGTATCCGCAGATGACAGCCTTCTTACCGGCCATCATGACATCAGTGGCACGCATGATACCATCGGGGAGGGAGTGCTTGCATCCATAAAGGTTATCGAACTTGGACTTGGTAACGGAATCGTTAACATTGATAGCAGGGAAAAGAAGACTTCCAGTCTTTTCCATGGTGTAAAGACGGTGGACACCAGTGGTGGTTTCTTCAGAGACACCCTTGCACCTGGCGGCAATCTTGTTCCACTTGTCGGTTTCACCTCCTTCCAAAAGACGCTTGATGATGGTCAAGACAATCTTGAATTCGGCATTGTCGGTAGTGGATGGATCGGGAAGAGTTCCATCGGCAAGGAAGGCATCTTCGGCCTTCTTACCCTCGTGGATGAGAAGAGTCATATCTCCACCATCATCGACAATGATATCACATCCGTGACCCTTGCCATCATCTTCAGGCCAAGTCAAGGCATTAAGTGTGCACTCCCAGTACTCTTCAAGAGATTCACCCTTCCAGGCGAAAACAGCAGCACTCTCGTCACGAGCAATGGCAGCAGCAGCGTGATCTTGAGTGGAGAAAATGTTACAGGAGCACCAACGGATATCACCACCAAGTGCCTTCAAGGTTTCAATCAAGACAGCGGTTTGGATGGTCATGTGCAAAGATCCGGAAATACGGGCATCCTTCAAAGGAGCATCGGCACCGAATTCTTCACGGCATGCCATCAAACCGGGCATCTCAACTTCAGCAAGTTCAATGTCCTTGCGACCGTAATCGGCCAAAGAAATATCAGCGACTGGAGAATGGGAAAGTATAGCAGAACAATTGCGTTGTTAGTCAATGACCGAGATAAAAAGGAAGAAACACATGGATTCCATCATGTCATCAAGAGAAGTCAACACACCTTTGTAATCTCCAGTAGACATGATTGAAAAAGTTTTTTTGTTCAAAGAGTTGTTCAACAACTAGAAAGAGATCAAAAAGTGAGATGAAGGAGAAAACTTGTCTTTTTCTCTTTTCTTCTTTTGGGGAGGGAAAAGCTTTTGCATTGCTCTCTCCTGACTTTGCTTGAGAGCCGCACACACACAAAAGATGTAGAATTACGTACCCAACCCAATGTCATACGTTGCACGGGCAAGATACTACGAGGATTCACGTAGAATTTTTACGCGCAAAAATTATTTCTACATTATTTGGATACGGAAAACATCTGTGTGGATGATGATTCGTGGATGATTAGCTACATGTTCTGGCTTGGTACCACGTGTACTCAGATCCTACAGACCAACGGATCTCTGTGTCAAGAGAGTGACTTTTCCGGTTTGCACGTTCCGTATGGTTTACATAGGATTCTACAGGAACGTTCCACTCCTTTAGAGAACAGATTGTTTCTCTCCTCTTCGTCTTTCATTGAAAAACATCTGTTGTTTGTGTTCGCTCGTTATGCGCATAAGATCGATCGACAGCGATCGACTCCGACTCGTTCGCACCTGGAACTCTTTTCCACTCCCTAAACGGTCTGCCTGCCCTTCTATCAATATAAGGGTGTTTCATCGAAAAATCGGGTTCTCATTTTATTTTTTTGGTTCTCCGTGTACGTGTGCGGATCTTTCCAGATCTTTCCGGGTATCGCGCGTCGACGAAAAAACAAACTGTCCGAACAACAAGACATTATAAAAAATTACTCCTAATAGAAAAAAGGTGTCAAGCATACTAAAGATATCATTCGTGTCAACACTTGAACGACACGACACAATACATCATAAGCGACAATGATGGCCAGTCGTAGTAGAGCATCGTTACTGTTATCAAGAGCCACTGTACTCAACAGCATTAACAGTAGAGTGGGAATCACATCTGCTGATCGAAAAGCAATTGCGAAAACAACTTGGAAAGCCTTGAGTACAATTGCTGTCAATCCTGGCATTGTGACACGGCGAACTAATAATGCTACCCTTCGTGGCATTAGAAGAGCATATTCAAATACACCCATTGTACAAGATGGTGCAGTTGCAGATCGGTGTGATCTTCATATCATCAGTAGGTACGATTTTGTTTATAAAGGACTCAAGGCGATCAAAGAAAAAAAAACACTATCCAACAATTTTTGGTAGTGTACTCTTTCCTCCATACGTTTTCCGCCTCACTTTCTGTTTCATTGCTCTTTTGTATCTCTTTCTTGCCCTGTTTTAATAATATTATAATTAAACATTCATTTCTAGTCCATACCCTTCTATTGAATCAGGTCCCTACCCTCCCGTAGCTGAATTTGTCACACAAGATTGGGGTGGACATTTAAAAGATCAAATGGCTATATTAGATGGTGCTACAGGATTATCACGTACATTCAATGACTATCATCAAATTACAAGTAGTCTTACAACAGCCTTACAAAGTGACGAATTTGATATTCAAGAAGACGATTGTGTTGCCCTGTATTCGCCCAATCATGTCGATTATGTACCCATCAGTTTAGCTGTTTCGGTATTGGGTGCCAAACTCACACCCATCAATCCCATGTATGCTGTTCAGGAACTTGAATTAATATTACAACGAAGTGAATCCAAACTATTAATTACACATCATACAGGAATAGACGTTGCATTACAAGCCGCCAAACAATGTCCTAAAATTCAACATGTCATTGTGATTGGTGATGAAAGTCAAGAATCATCGACTATTGATCCAGTACCAGAGGGTACGATAAGTCTTGCAGCCTTGAAACAAAATACACCAACATTGTCAACTACTCCCGTTGCCTTGGAAACACATCATACGATACATCCAAAAACACATCGTCATCCCTATTTATTACCCTACTCCTCTGGAACAACAGGATTACCCAAAGGTGTTTGTTTGTCACATGAAAACATTGTCGCAAATTTATTGCAATTTGAAGAAGTGGAAGCATTAAGTTTTCCATCGGTAAGTTACAAAAGTGTTCAGGGAGGTACACGTGTGGTCATTTTCTCAACATCACCCCCCCCTTCATCAGTCTGGCAAGCAATAAGGACAAACATTTGTACTAATGTTTCTCACTTTTGTCATGTCTCTCTTTTTCTATCTGTATATCCTTTCAAAATGAATCGCATCTTGTTCTTTGATTTATTTGTTTTGGGGTTATCGGGATTATACTGCAAATGACTATTACCATCTATGTGTAAACCTCAACATTTGTTAATTTATGTTGCGTACCTAAAACATCACAACGTGATAATGACCAATCAATCAATCAATCTACACACATAGCATCATAAATTGATTTCACCATTACCATTCTTTCATATATACGGATTCTTGGCATCCATGTTATATTCTGCATGGAAGGGTCATCCACTCATTACGACAAGTGGTAGATTTGATTTGGAAGAATTTTGTCAAATGGTCGAGCAACATCAACCGGAACGTGCACATTTGGTCCCGCCTATTTTGGTAGGGTTAGCGAAACACCCCATGGTGGATAAGTATGATTTGAGTTCCATCCAAATGATTTTGACAGCTGCGGCTCCTCTTGGTGAAGAAACAGAACGTGCCGTGACACAGCGGTTGGATAATGTCGAAGTAAAACAGGCATGGGGTATGTCCGAATTGTCACCTATTGGGACCTTGAATTCCGATTTTAATTTCAAAACCGGCAGTGTAGGTCCACCTGTATCCAATACCTATGCCAAGGTCATTGATGAGAATGGACAAAGTTTAGGACCCAACGAGGATGGTGAATTAGTCATCAAGGGACCACAAGTCATGATGGGATATTTGAATGATCCTGCAAAAACACAAGAGTGTTTAAGTGAAAATGGATGGTTGCGTACAGGTGATGTTGCACATTATGATGAAGATGGATTTATTTACATTACAGATCGTGTCAAGGAACTGATCAAGGTTCGCGGATATCAAGTAGCACCTGCTGAATTAGAGGCTTTGTTATTAACCCATGATCATGTCGCAGATGTAGCGGTGATACAAATACCAGATGAACATTCGGGGGAATTACCCCGTGCGTACATTGTGTTGAAGGATACGGGACACCCACAAGTGACGGAAGATGATATTACGAAATGGGTGAAAGAACGTGTTGCACCATACAAACGTCTGGAGGGGGGTGTTGTCTTTACGGATGTCATTCCTAAATCAGCAAGTGGAAAGATCTTGAGACGTATCTTACGTGATCAGGTAGCTGAAGAACTTGCAACCAAGGAATCAGCATAATCATAAATATAATTTAGATGACATACACAGATATGCATGAACAATGCGTACATACATGGATACGTTTCACTCTACAGTAGTATGAATTTTTGAAAACAATGAATGTCATAAACTACAGTTTCGTTTTGGCATTGTGTTTCCAAGAAAGAAAAGGAAAGCACTTTGTATAGTTGATCGAGTATAAAATTATGGACGTGCAATGCACATACATGTTTCTTGAATTACGCATAGAGAAGCGATAGCCAATAGTGCAATGTGTCGGTTTAGTATGACATTGTACAAACAGAAATGACAGAATTACTCTTGACTCCCTCTGTTGTCATCTTGCACCTCTTCTTGATGTTATTGCTTTTCTTCCCATTCCTAATTCTTTCTGATATTAGTAACTAAAACTAATCAGAAAGAATTAAAGTTTTTTTTTACTCTGAGCAGTTACTATTGTTTTTTGGTTGGTTTGCGTCATTTTTCGTAATCTAATACCATCAAGTTTTCTATCCCTCTAAGTGAAGAAATATTCTCGAAATTCATTATCGTGTATTATGTGCATGACTGTATGTACACACATGAGGTAAAATATTGATTACTCAACGTACAAAACTGACGGAGGTAACACAAAATTATTTTTAATTAACAATAGTGCTATCGCATGCACTATATAGCCACTACGGAAAAGACCGACCTGCAGAAAATGACTAGGGATAAGGTAGTCTCCTAAGGTCCTAAGGTCCTACCGTACAGGTACCAGGTACATACACACACAAATAATACACACCTGCGGGTCATCGTGGACCGCTTTATTTTTTAATTTTTTTTCGTCTGCTTGTTTTTTTTATATGCCTACACGACCCCTAAAATCGAACAAAGCGACAAGGGACAACGAAAGGGTGTAACATCTGGTATTGTTGCAAAGATTGATTGATTGACTGACTGACTGACTAATAGAGAGCTGGCTACTTGAAATAGATTTCGAAAGAGATAGAGAGATACACGGTATAGACTGCATCGATACGGTGCAAACAGTCAGTAAAGAACTGTTTTCATGAAACCAATGTTAGAATCTTGTCCTAATTTGGCACACCATAAAAGATGGGTTTGGGTGTTATCATTTGCGACAGCTGGTCTTTTGTTGGTAGTTTTTCGTGAACATTTGGTAGCACAGTTGATTAATAATGATACTGTGTTCAAGGGTAAAGATGGAATTCGATTACGGTTCCGTCAGCAGCAAGATTTCAACAATTTCAAAAAGAATCACAATCAGAATCCTCATGTACATCCAATAGAAAGCTTACACCATGATAATGGTAGTGGTACTTTTTCATTTATATCCGACAACAACACATATGAATTTGTGGATAATACAAAAAGCACTACTACTACTAATCATAATAATAATAATAATAATGATAATTCCGATGAAATAATAAAAATGAAAAAGAACAAGAATGATAGCACGGATGTATCAGAACAAAACAAGGATGCATTGACAGTAGAAGGAGATCCGAAAAAAATAACACCATCCAAAACTGCTACTACTACGACTACTACTACCGATACCGATAAAAAGAAGTTTTCCAAGGACGGCACCTCCTCATCGAAAAGTAATCATGGTGTCACAAAAAATGGTATTGTTACGGATGATTCAAAAAAAGAAGTCAAATCATCTCTTGTCGGGAGCAATGGTAATAACAAAGGAAGAAACGATACTGGTGAAACAATAATAAAAAAGGACAATGATTCAACCTCCTTGCACATGAAAAAGAAAAGCAAAAAACAACAACAAGACGAAGAAAGCTTGGATAGCAACAATGATAAAAAAGATGCACCAAAGAAAACTGCGAACGGAACTACAGAGAAAGAAAAAAAACAATCCACAGATATCATCCACAATAAAGATGTTAATCAGGAATCATCATATCCTGCCAAGAAAGTGAAGGATGGAAAAGATGACCATGTCACGGTAAAATCTAACAAAAATGCTTCTACTACCAACAAACCAAACAATAACAAATTATCAAAGATTGATAAACAGCAAGCATCATCGAATGAAAAGAACGAGGAAAACGTCGAATCATCTGACCGTACTTCTAAGGTTGATGTGGTCGACCCTGCAGTATTTAGAGAAAAATATTGTCAATTGCAGGGTGTCGAGTGGTACCCCACAGGTTCCAATGAATGGCAGCAAAGAGCACCATACTTTTTAATTGCGGGTGCCTACAAATCGGGTACAACATCTATGGCTTCGTATTTATCACAGCATCCAAATATTGCACAACCGTTACGTGGATCAAACTTACCATCTAGAACAACAGAATTGCAATTTTTCTTATATCGCAACTTTCGACGATTTGTATCATATACGCCAACATCCTTACTATCGCCATCGTCTGTTGATAATGGTGATGGCAATGACAGTAGTCTTAAAACAAATCACCAACAAGAACAAAAAACATTTGTACGAAGTGCAAGAACTTTTATGTTAGCTAGACATTACCATAAAAAGATATTGACACAAGATACATCCATGATATCTTTTGATTCGACACCAGGATATTTATTATATTCATCCATATTACCTCAACGGATACTTTGTGTAGCACCATGGGTAAAGATCTTGGTTGTATTACGTAATCCAGTCGATCGGGTATATTCCAATTATCTATACAATGTCCGTTTGGGTGGTTTACAAGATGTATCATTTGAAGATTGGATAGAAAGTGATTTTGAACATTTACGACAAACAGGTGTCATACGTGACGAATGGATGACAAGCAGCACCAACAGCAGCAAAAAGGGAAATAGTCATGATGGCTTAACCTTTCAAGACTTTTCTGGTTCTGATGAAGAAACTACTGCATGGACGCAATATTTACTTAAATCAGATGAACATGCGATTGGTCGGAGTATGTATTCGATACAACTTCGGCATTGGTTCAAGGCCTTGGAAGATATTGGTAGAGATCCAATGACGGAATTACATATTGTACGATCTGAAGATCTTTTACGAGATGTAGATGGTGAATATAGCAAGGTTTTGGAATTTTTGGGTTTGCCTCGCTATGAATTAAAATCCAAAACCAAAAAGTTGGTGGGAGATCATACTCAACCCATGCAAGATGCGACACGTAAAAAGTTAGAAGATTTCTTTGCTCCTTATAATCAACAGCTTTACAAATTACTTGGTGGTAGAGATTGGGATAACTTCTGGGAAAAATGATTGAAAACAAATAAAGAAAAAAATACTCAAGACCACATTGTTGAGCAATTAGTGGCCGCGCTTGTCTAAAAAAAAAAAAACTTCTAATGTAAAAATATTAAATCTTTAAAATAGTAGATCATTCTGAAAACCACGGTCAATGTTACTTAAAACCTAATTATTTTTCAGAAAAAAATTCACCTCTGTGATCTCTTGCCATGCAGAGTCACATGTCGTATCCCTTTGAATCTGCTTTGTCTTTCGCAGTGGTAATATTATTTAAAAAAGTATGGAAGAAGTGGAAAAAGACGGTGACGTCGACGAAGATACTTCATTCCTACTGTAGTATCAAATTGTATATCAGGTGCATCTATGCTAGCGTTTAGTCTTCAGAACGAACTGCCCATCTCAATTTACAGCATGAACTCCTGGGGTTGTCCCTTTTTTCCTGTTTTGTCGGGCGAACTACCTCTCTACTCCATGCACTGTATACCCCACTCTTGAAGCCACTCTTAAATGCCTTCTTGACTCTTCGATCTTCACCGCTATGAAATGTAAGAATCACTGCCTTACCACCCGGTGCCAAGACGTTGGGTAAGTCCTCCAATAGTTTATCCAATACTAGGAACTCGCCATTTACCTCAATACGTATTGCTTGCATGACCCGGGCAATAGTCGAGTCGAGCTGACTCTTAACCTTGTTCACTTGATTCTTACTCAAGTTTGAATTATTATATTGCTTTTCAATTAAGGGCCTCACGATATCTCTCACTCGATCTGCAAGTTCAACTGTTGTTTCAGGTATATTGTTTCTATTCCCGATGAGACCTTGTGCAATCTCAGCAGCAAATTCTTCATCACTGTTTTCGCTTAGCATGGACTTTAGCTTACGCACCCGTAGCCGTTTCAAGAGCTGATATGCCGTTTCAGTATTAGTGTCTGGGTTCATTCTCATGTCGAGAGGTCCATCTCGTTTGTATGTAAAGCCTCTTTCATTATTGTCAATTTGCATCGAGCTCAGACCCAGATCAGCAAGGAGACTTGTTACTGAACCAAGCTGTTTGGTTTCCTTCATGTATGAACCCAATTCTGCAAAGTTTTGATTGACTGCTTTGAAGATTGTTGTGTCGTCCTCGGCCTCTCTTAATACTGTTGTCCTCAGCCTTTCTTCTGTCTTTTTAATCTCAATTGAATCCTGATCAAATGCTACCAACGTTGCATCTTTATGAGTCATGATTTCCTTTAGAATATATGATGAGTGGCCGCCATATCCAAGGGTACAATCCACTACCAAAATTGGCTCCTTGTTCTCTTGCTGGTTCTGGTTATTGCTTTCTACTAAACCCATGTAATGTAAGCATTCCTTTACCATAATCGGTACATGTGTTCCCGCAGGTGTCATACCTTTTGCTAATACCTTTGCAATTGTTGCCTCGTCGCCCTCCCTTTCTTTATACTTTTGATTGAAATTTCTTGGATATTTTCCCGAATATCTCTCACGTCTCTTGTGAGGTAGTGATGGCTTGGCTATTTTCTCTGCATTTGTAGCGTCTATGGATGTATGATTTTCATGGTTTTGTATGTCACCGCTGGTGGAATATAGTAATGGCTCAGATGAACCATAATATGTAGGCACAAGGCATGAAGATCCTGGCGAATGTGGTGCTCCTAATGATATCGATGGATGGGTGGTGGTGATGGCTGCAGGCTGAAGAACAAATCCTTTGATTTCTGACGAAGCAAGCCCCAGAACTAGGGCCAATCGATACACCATGTTTACAGATGCAAATGGGGATATCGGACCTAATTCATATTATACATGCAGGGATAGATCGGATGTGCTCTGGATGGATGATGTGTGATGGTGTGTGATGTTGATGTGATTGAATGGGTGTGAGAGGCTACCTTGTGTACCGGTACCTGTGAGACTACATATTACTAGTACTAGAGGTAGTGGTAAATAGGACTACAATGCATAGGTAAAAAAAGAAGTCAATCCAACCTACATAACATACAAATAGGTACTGTACTTACGTGGATATTCACAGTGGAGTACCAGGCTTAGGGCATCTCCACCCGTCGCGAAATTTTATGACCTCCGATTGGCTAACTTTTTTTTTCTATTTTTTGGGGTCTTCAGGTGAGACTGTTGTTCTGGTACAACACAAAACTGTTGAAACAGAGAATGAGTAAAAACTCATGTCAGCCAAAGCCTCCCAAGCGTTTTGTCCCTTTACAGTACAGAGAATAATACGCATCAATACATCATAATCATAGTACCAACAATAAAAAAGTCGGCGAATAGTCATCAAGCGGTGGTTAATTAGTAATGAATCTTTATAATATACGATTACATTTGGATGCATTCCTATTGGCTTTGGCATCCTCGACAGATAATTTTACAGTCGGTTTATCGGTCGGATTATTGAATGAACCACTACCAGTTTGGGCAAATGGATTTATTTCTATATGTAATGCTACAGGTGCACTTGTTGCATCCTTGATGGGATCGTGGTTATTAGTATCATCATCATCATCATTGATTTCGTTGCTATTGGCAGCATTCGCATTTGGATGTTTATGTTATGGAGAAATACAAACCTATTTAAATAATGATAAGCACCAAAAGAAACAGGGAAAAAAGAATGACAATGCCAGTTCCAACAAGAATACCCAAAAGAATAATATGGTGAATCTTCAACATGTCGTAGGATTAGCTTTACCAATGACATTAAATAATTTAGCAGGAGGTGTTGCAGGTGGTGTTGTTGGACTTACACCCTTGATGGCATCCTCGTATGCATTACTAGCCTCCTTTGTTACCATGTCATTTGGGCATTTCATCGGACAAGAGTTATTGTTGGGAAAAGCAGGTGATAAGTTACCCATCGAACCACCAATACTTGCCGCCACATTATTGGGTATACTTTGTCTATTAACTCTTCATGAAGCATACATGATATCCGGTTGAGATTGGATAATATCATCAAACTTCAAAAAAGACCCAGATCGTACTGAATCCTTGAATATGGAGGTTCAAGAGGTAGGTGTATCGTCTCTTGCTTCCACTAGCAGGTATTGCATGTTAAAATCAGTAACATGAAGAAAATGATGAAGACATTTGAAGAATGTTGTTGTAAAATCAAATTCCGAGTACTTTCATGCCAAAGTGTGTTTTGGTTTGAATACGCAGATAATGTCAATTGAAAGGAATCTTAAAAAATTAAAAACTGCTGTTGTGGTATCAACAACTGAATGGGGATGATATAGACTTACAGTCTTTTGTTTAAACTTTTTGATATAAATTGCTGTGGACCCTCTTGGTATTATGCTTCCTTTATGATCCGTTCTTGGCAAAGTCAATTTTTTTTAAAGTGCCGAGACAGTGTCTGTTTACTTAAAAACGTACAGAAATATCCGTATTATACACGAGATCCTACTCGTGAGATCTGAACTATCTTGGAGAAATGGCGCATGAGAAGCTCAATCCTTCCTCGGATGCCTATTCTTTTAAAATAATTTGTTTCCTATGAATTTGATGTGTCTTGCTTTCTTTTTTTTTAAGTCCATGAAGTGTATTTTCGGTAAAGATGTTTCATACCGAATGGCGAAAAAACTCTCAACTGTTTGTTGTATGGGTTGTGTTGTTGGGACAAAGCCTTTGTTTTCTCTCTTGCTTGCGTTTCCGATAAAAAGAGAATATAGACAGCGCCAAATGTAAAAGTACGGCAGCCAACAAAGGTGATGAACTTTTTTTTTGTTCTTTTTTTTCATTTTTAAATGATATAATCTGGTCCTCTTCCTTCTCCTCTTCCATGGTTGTTATTATTAATATTGGGATTTGCACTTTTTAATCGTAATCGTTCATCTGTCGTACCACGATATCCACAAAAAACACCTCGTACAGGAATATCAGAATCATCATTTTCATTATTCTTCTTATTGGACGTACAGTCTTGTTTCGTATCACCATCTTGTGACCGCCAATACTCATAATGAATACCCTCATCAATTCGTCGTTGTAAATCAGATACAGGTTCCCATTCAACCATGACGGCTGATTCCATGGCTGATGATGATGATGAT
>WKLE02000227.1:0-22165 GCA_014885115.2 Asterionellopsis glacialis
TTAGTCCTGCGGGCTCTTTACCAGATAAACAATTCTTATCCTAGAAAAGAGTAATTTTGGCACAATTTTTAATGAACCAAAGTATTCACCAGTCAATATCTACATCTCTAAAGCTAACCATTACTATGGGAGCATTACTGGCAGACCCCATCCCAGATTCAGTGCACCTGGAGTGGACTGTTATGAAGTTTTTTTTATGAAAACGGGAATAAACCTATTGGCACCTCCAAGATGAAAATGCTTAGGAAACAAATTTGGTCATTGTTCCAATGGATGAACAAATATCCAAAGGAGAAATTTGAAAGGGGTGATTTGATTATAAAGTATGATAAGGTAATGGAAGAAATCCATTCTGTCACTGATGGTTTTGAGATTGGAAGTTTTGCTTGTCATTGATAATATAAATTGCTAGTTTGTGTGGTGGAATTTTCTTAAAGGCAAACTCCAGATTGCTTGGATCTTGCATATGTGTCAATGGTCTAGGATCATGGAAACATTTCACTGATACTGGCATTGAATATGAAGATGTACTTAAAGCAATGTCTAGAGTAGACAATAAATTCAATATAATATCCAGATATGGAGATATGGTGTAAAAGAACTTATGTTGTGACTCATCACCTCATCAACAATCACAAATGAAGGATATTTAAAAAAAAACTATACACTAGGAATGCCCAAGGATATGCTGTTGTTAAAATATATGGCTCTACTACTTGGAAACAAGTTACAGCTTGAAAATAAATGAATAGTTTTTCATTTAATGAGGGTAATTGATTCCAATATAAACAATTACAAATTACAAGTTCAGTGTAAAGTGGATCAAATCTAGTCACCTATATTTGTTTACTGGTACCAAAAAAAACACCCAACAATATCCGCCAGCAGATGTAAATTCAGATGCCCAGTGCTCCTTGGGTAATTTAACTAGATGGACATGGATGCTCTTTGGCCTTTTCTTGAAAACATTGGGAAAATCTTTGATTACCAAGACACAGTCTCCAATTGGTTCTCTAGGGGAACCGCATGGTAGACAGGATCACCAAGATTAGTGTATTCCATTTTCCAACACTCAGTTAGGACACTATCATGCTGGTGATCATTGACAACACACAAGTGAACAATTGCTAGTTCCTCCGAGGACCCATCCATGAATGTGCAAGTAACAAATGCAAGTACCTTACTTGGATACATGTCCTCTCCATAGGTCCCTTGTATGGCATTCACAGTACAAACAGAGTGCTTATTTGACTTTTGGTTCCCTACATGAAAGATAAAACCAGTAGTATTATGCCCGTTGTTATGTCTCTTTCCCACAGTGTTGTTAATACAGATTGACCAAGTATTGTCTCTTGAATTATTGGTCATTAAAAATTTTACCATCACCCAGTCATACCAAGGGCCTTCTGATAGGTAATTTGGATGAGACCTAATGTGTTTTCTGGAACTTTGTTGAAACTCAGTATGAAAGGATATAACATCTCCATTGGATAAATTTGGAAATAGAGTTTTCAACAACTCGGAATTTCTTAACACAGAAGGTAATTCAACAAGATCCTTGTATTTAGTGTTTGTATTACACTGGTAAAGAAACTGGAACCCAGGTACACTATTGCCAAGAGGATGACAAAAGATCTGGAAGGCTGGTTTGATTGGAAAATGATAACTACCAGAAAAAAAAACGTATCCTCGGTGTTGTTAGAGTCTCTACTCTTTATAAAGTCATTCAATACTTTTGAGTATCTTCCCATCTCTATACCCTGAATTCTTCCAAAAGAACAATAGAAAATGCTGCAATCATGTACCCTTTTCATGGATTGGTCCAGAAATATAGAACAACTTCTTTTCTGGGCAGTTTTGGCCGCCAACCTAATGTTGATTTTGTGATGATGCTCACCATCAGATGCAATAGAGTTAGTTGGCAAAACGTACTTATCCATATCATAAACCAAGTGTAAAATTTCATGAAACTTCTGTAGTTCCCACCCATTACCATTGGTTCTTTTTTACTGTTCCAATAATGCCTCTTCCGTCAAGATGACCCCAGGAACAAGCATTGTGACACCATGCATGGAAACAAAGCATCATTTCTAATAGGTTGATAAAGTCAGTAGATTCAACAATAGCGGTTTTGGGTATTTCTTCTGAAGCATTAGTAGAACATGAGTCATCATCAGAATGTTTTCTTCTGAGAGGATATCAACTATGTCATCCACGTATGTATGAAATCTTTGTTCAAGAATTTTTCCGCCTTCTTCTGTTAGGGAAACAAGTATTAAAGCAAAGGCAATGCCCACCCATTCATCTGCAGTAACCTGTTTTATATTTGTAACACCTCTGGCAAAGGATAACCGTGAATATACTTGCTTAACACTACTCCTAAGACCACAAAACATTTCCTTGGATATAGCAGCAAGCAGTGATAAAGGCCTGCAACTTATGATAATGTGTTTGAGAAGACCCTCATTTAACAAATGCATTGGATCAACAGGTTGGGCAGAAAAAAAACCATGATCGGAAGAACCAAAATCAACAGTCGTGAAGGTGTTGTCAACTACATGATGGGCAATAATCTCCAGATGGTTTAAAGCCCCCCTAACGGTATCATTGATTAAAGGTTCATTGGATGAGTTAGCCATGGAGAGAACAACATCACATAATTTCTCAATTTCCTGGTGTCATCTGCTTGCTGGAAAGAACACAGACATATACAACTTATGCAGGCAATATTTGAGTAACCACCATACCTACCTGCCAGGGCATCACCGCTTTTACCATCACCAATTATGTAGGCAATTGGGAAAAAGACACGCGTAAGGGGTATTTTATCACCAATTCTGACATTCATCAATAAGCCATCTTTCTGAACTAAGGTCAATGAGTGATGTATAGTCTTCAACATTTTATGGTAATTTCAGATTGATTGACCCCTCCTGGATCTTGTATAACAGGTTCTATTCCTAGCTTTT
The DNA here is from genome assembly GCA_014885115.2 of Asterionellopsis glacialis. Taxonomy (NCBI): domain Eukaryota; phylum Bacillariophyta; class Plagiogrammaphyceae; order Rhaphoneidales; family Asterionellopsidaceae; genus Asterionellopsis; species Asterionellopsis glacialis. The sequence continues at coordinate 2,970 of WKLE02000227.1, forward strand.
GACATATAATCCAGATCAGGAATATAGCCTAGGGGTCTCCAAGATTCTGGACAAGCACGTGTTGCTTGATTTAACAGTAAAGATGTAAACATGACAGGCTCAAGATTATGTCCTCCTAAGATAGTGGTTTGTCAATGAAAAAAATTAGTGGGTTCACAAGATCTCTTGTGGGATCAATTTGTACTTTATGAACAGTTTCTTTGTACCATGAACCAGACAGGGCCTCGTTGCAGGTATCTTCTGAAGGTTTGAAAATACCAAATGGATCAACTTTATTAACCACAAGGTTCCCAATATCTGAAAATAGCAAGCAATCATTATGTAAATCGGTAATTTGATCTACAAAATCAAAATGAGGAACTTCCACAGCATCCTAAGATTGTCTGTCAAGTGCATCCATGTTTGTGGGAAAAAGATGCTCTCCCTTGTTGTCTTTTTCAAGACTAACAATTGTAGTGGGAGGCTTGCATTTTTCTCCAAAAAAATCAGAGAAACGTTGAAGAAGGTTTTTTTTTCCTAAAATCAACACCAGCATCAAGAGAGTCCTTGACCCACACTTGCACAACATCAAAGGCATAAAGATTGTTGACACCTAATGTGTTGTCAAACAAGTCAATCAATTGGAGATAAGCCCTTTCTTCTTTGGTTGCGGGTATATCATACCTAGAATCAGATGCAGGTACTGTATGAATTGAGCTATCAAAGGTTTTGGAAGAAGAAGACGACTCAGGGGGGGAGGAACATGCAACATTGCTGTGGGGAAATTCGAAATCATCATCTAACGAATCAGTTTCAAGGTTGTTAGACACAGTGATATTCAGACAAAATACTGCATTGATATGAGGCATAGACTTGGAGCAGCTAATACTAGTGAAAATTTGTCCGCAATCTGTGATGGCAGACTCAGCAGATATTTGAATACGCTTAGAACAGTTTGTTTAAGCAATTCTCAAGACCAGGACAATAGGGACAGAAGAAGGAAAGACTTGAGTAACTGGCCATTGTTAATTGATAAAAGGTTGATGCAAATAAATTGTTCCAAAATCAAAAAAAAACATGAACTAAGTGAGGATAATAAATAAGTGGAACAGAAAGGAATATATTTGATCAGAAGTTGATGTAAACACTTATCATTGAAATACTGACATTACTGGGAGTGAAAACCTACATGTGTACTGGAATGCAATATTTACTGATGGTGAGGAAAACAATGTACGAGAATAAAAAAAATGAATGATTATGAGTATGTTTGAAATGCAGGATTTAAAAAAAAAAAAAGGGAGGCTGGAGTAGAGAGGTGAGAGAGACGCGCCAAAATTGTAGCCATAGGAGGTGGATAGATGATTTATAATACATAGTCAAGGTAATGGTGAGGACATGAAGAAAGATATATAATCATGATGAGCCAGAACACAAGAAGCAGTGGATTGTATAGAGGACATGTAAACAATGACTTCCTAGACCAAAGGGAGAGTAGGGAGAGGCAGACACAGAGACATTGGATAGCAGAGGAGTCTCAGGTTGTGCAAACACAAAATGAAGTAGTAGATAATGTGTAGGAAACATCAGAGGATGTTTCACCACCTGGAATAATAGAGGCACCCTCAATGAGTAGTGGAAACTCTTCTTTGCCATCTGCCATTTCAGTAGGAGGTAATGCCTTGCAGGAAGCATACTGGCAATCCATGGTGGACCAAGGAAGAGTGGCTAACACAACTATGATCAAATCAAGAGTTGAGCAATTTGCCAGGGAGGACCTTTTCAAGAAGATGAAATTTTTTATGAACGAACATGAAGAGAGTGTCAATGGGAAGGCAGCAAAGATTGATATGGATGGATTGAACATTAAAGAAAAAAATAGGCGCGGTTTTTGGCATAGTTATGGTTTGAAAACATGCAGGAGAGCTCTGAATATCAAGAGAAACAACGTTAACATAGAAGTAAAATGTTGTTTTAAGGGAAACATCAGAAGGGAATCCCATGCCTCTCTGCACATAATTTTATATCACCTTTTGGGCATAATTTTTGCCCCAGCACAAGACAGGGAGTGAACTAAATCAATGCATGTTTTGCGCATAATTGTGGTCTGTCCATTGAATTTATTTTATGCTTGAAGTGCGCATATTTTCAGGTACCAATAGATATAATAAATTTGTACAGGTGGCATAATTTTTTTGCCACGAGAGACATAAATTCTGTTCCTGTGACACAAAAATTTGTACACAAGTAACATATATTATTTTATACTCATAATTTCGACTGCTTTCTCTTTTTGTTATATTTTTGCATCACATTCACTTTTTTGGCAATGATGTTGCAAAAACACATATGTACTCAAATAATTTATCTCATATAATTTTTTTTTAAATGTCACAATGCATTATATTCTCATTCATTCATCCCTTCATTCAAGAAAAGGCACTGATTATGAAAAAAAGTTTTTATTGAATGGGTCCTAAAAACAATATATCCTAGTACTAATGAAATAAGACCAAAGAGGGCCAAAATTTACCTATTCAAATATTGAGCTCTTTTACGTAAGAAATTTGCCACTGGTTGAGCTTGTGTCCAATTTTTCCTGTTATTCATTGCTCCAGCTTCATGTTTAACTTTGCATTTTTTTGTTTTTGTTTTCATCAAAAATGAGTTCCAGTTTAACCTTCACCTCTTTGGTATTAGTAACCATTGTTTTAAACTCACCCTCCACTGATGTTATGGTACTTAGTACACTTTCTTCAAGTTCACCATTCATGCTAGCAACTGGTACTGATGGAACTAAAGAGCTAGGGACAAATAATGGTGAACCCTGTGACAAACTGGTAGTAGTAGATGTCCAAGAAGGTGATGGCTGAAAGGGTTGCTTGGCTTAGTGGTCTTCTTGTTCATTTTCAATTGTTTTTTTAGCCTGTTGTAAAAATCATTTTGAGTCTCCCTGTATCCATTAAAGACAACTATTTGCTTACATTGCTTAGCATCTTTACTCAAAACTTGCAGCTTACGTTTACCATTCCACTGAGGCAAGCACTTTTGGATCAGACTTGTGATATAGACTCTGTCAAACACTGCATTTTCCTTTCTGTCTTTGATTACATCATAAATGAGGTTATTGTACTTAAGAAGTCCTTCAGTAGTCCATCCATCAAAACTTGTGTTGTCTTCAGGTTGGTCTTTGGTATAGCCAGCTTTGACTTTTCTTGGATTATGTGGACTATGTTGGAAAATAAATTTCCATCTCTTCCAACTATTTAAAAGCAACAATAATGCAAATGCCTCATCTGATGTTGATAATAAGTTACGTATAGGCTCATTTTGTCTTATAAGACGTTTCCAACTTTTTAATAATAGTTTTCCTTTGCAAATTCTTTCCAGAAAAAGAAACTTTGTACCATTTTGATATATGTGAGTTGTGTTTACACTGATTCAAGCAGCATCATTGCATAAGAAATCACCACAAAGAGTGCTCTTGTCAACATGGGTTGTGAGAGCTTGATGGGAGTTAAACAGCCTATTACAGGCTTCACAACTTAGGTTGGCTTTCTTTTGTGAATTCAAATAAGAGGACTGGTGAGATTGAAATTGTGTCCTTTTGGACATGATATGATGTGACCTTTAGAGCTATTGTTGTTAGTCTGTTGCTACTGTTTGTTTGGGTCAAGTTACAGGTTACCTCTAGGCCTACTGGTCAGTGTGGGATCAGCAGCTTGAGCCTAAGCAATACACTGATTCTCATGTGATCAGAGACTTTTTTTGTCATGAACTGGAGAAATGTGCCTGATGAAGCCAAAATATGGGACTTAGAATGATACACAGACCAATGATGATAGTGACTAGTGAGCAATAAATAGGTGACGAGCCAGCCATTCTTTCAGTTCATGACATGAAAAATTGACTCACTGACTTATTTCTGTTGGTGAGTCAAAAAATTATGTGGACATACAGACAGAATTATTGCTGTGAAGGACAGACTTAGGTCCGGACTGGTGGGAAATGGTGTTCTGATGAAATGTAATGTCAAATAACATATGAACAAATGCAGAATATTACATAACTAACTTTGCTTTCATATTTGCAAATTAATTAAATAACTAGTCATGTATGAGCATTATATATCCAAAGATGATGTCCCATTTCCTTGGAAGACATTGTGGAAGGGGGGCAACAGGATAGGGATGGTGCATACACAAGCTTCTGTGAGTATATACTACCTGCGGTGATACAAAAAGCTAATTGGATACTACAGTGTAGAACAAGCTATTTTACAAATTACATAACACCAACAGATGATGTGTTGGTATTGATCATGCTTGAAAATAATTGGGAAAGGTGGATGGATGAGTGTCATGGAATTGACATAGAGGATGTTACCAAAAAAACTAAGTACACAGGTAAATATTGGAGGGGGGTCAAGGAAATACAATAGATGGACTAAAGAGGGTTTGCTGAGATTTGGTGATTTATCTAAGAGAGTACAAGAGGAGAGGACACAAGAAGGGATGGGTAAGAGATTTGAAGAAGCTTTTAAGAAAAAAATGGAATAAGGAGGAAGAAGACACACAAATGTACAGGACAGCGAAGCGTTAGTGGTTGAAGGTGCTGATGATTTTGATTAAAAGAAATAATATATAGTTGTAGAAAGTAATGATACCAAAAAAACTATTGGAAGTTAAATGGAGGAAAACAGAAGTTGAAATTACATATTGGATATAGAAGTTCAAATTTAAACTTAGAGAAAATGTGAATTTGAATTTAACTTACTAGTGGAATTGGGAAACTAAGATGCAAATTTCCATTCAGAACAGCTTTGCAGTTGAGTTACCAAATTAGAGACATAAGTTTACCAAAGAAATAAAAATGCTAATCTTGCATTACGCAGTGAAATTGCACAAAACACAATTTAAATGGAAAAAAGAGGATATTGAAATGGAAATTGTATGATATTTGAGTTGGCCAGTTTTACATTATTAGCAGGCCGGCAATATTTAATGCATAGTGTAATTTTAACTGGCAAGGTGAAATGACTGGCCAACTTGAGGGTATGCATTCCTGCATTATTCCACTCCTAAATGTATCAGAGTGTCATTTATCAATGATGATACATAACTAATTAGAGTGTTTTTGTGTTGTACTTTTTGCCGAATAATGAAAATTCTCTATGTCATTGCTAGAACTGGGCAAAGGGAAGTACCCGCAGCTTGATGATGAATAGTGGGGCCCTTTTGTCCATTTTTCTGACAATCTATGGTCATACTCACGCTATCTGCTGATGTAAGTTCTGTTAGAGAGGCAGTCTGAAGAAGGATAGTCCCTTGCTGTCTTAATATTACATCCTTTAATCTAAATTGGGTAGTCCTGCATCATTTATTTGTATTTTGGAAAGTGTATTCCCCTACACGTAATAAGAAGAAAAGGGCTACTGTGATTAGATTGGCCACTGTCTGAGCCAACAAGTAGTCATTATAGCATGGACTGGGAGAGCCAATTGCGGTTTAGGTGCTGGTTCCTCATCTTTAAATGACTTCAGTAACAGTGCAAATGGGAGATCTAATTTTTTGGAGCCATAGGTATGCCTGGGGTTGGGTTGGGGTATCCAACCAATACTGCTGTCTGGGCAACATGGCAGAGGCCTGTGACAACTGACTGAGAGCCCACTCTTTTACCTCAGTCTGCATAACCTTCCCTGACCCAAACAGCAAAGGATAAGAGAATCTCCCGTTGGATTGGCTTTGGGAGGTGCTGGAGGTATGGGTCGACTCCGTAATTGCTGCAGTGCTCATACCAATGATGCCAGTGCCAACTCCTTGCTTCTTCATCCAGTGTTGCAGCGGCAATCATTGAACGTTGAGAGTACAAGCAAGGTCATCTTTGGCATAGGGCGCACAAATTTCCACGATAAATTCTGTGACAAGGGATACTTAGTACAAAAGTGAATAAGAAATTGTGAGTCGTCATCGGTAGAAGAAAATGTATTGTTGTTGAATGACCAAAATGCAAAATCCGCCATTTGGTTTTGATTCCCTTCAATGTGGCTGACCATAATGGAAGCCAACCGGGTCAAGGATTGCCTCATAGATAATCCATGTAACAATCTGCTGGCTATCAGGGCGTCTGTTTTGTAAGCCATTTTGGTAACCCAGGCCATGGAGGGCTTATTATCACAGAGAATACCAATCTGCGTATGCTTGATGTTGACATGGGTTTCTAAAGCAAGGTAGTGCAGAGTGATTCTGGCCAGTTTGAGGTCAGACTTCATCACAGTTCTGCAGGGGTTCTGTTCTGAAACCACTTGATTTGAATAGTTTTGGGAAATGGGATACGCCACACAATTGGTTGCATAGAGGCATCCATGCTAAACCAAACTCCTCCTGTGCTTCAGGTGCACACATCACAATATCCAATCAGATCAGGGCTTCCTGGCACTAAGTCCTGTACATGGGTTGGGCATGTGGATAGATCCTTTACTAGTACTCCAAGGTCCAGTAGGTTGCTTTTCACTTTGCTTGCTTTCCCTAGTCCAATGTCAGTTGGGCCCCCGTTCAATGCCATGTTTATTGGGGTATAGAGCACCCTTGGCTGATGGGAGGATTCCTGTAGCATGCCTCAGTTTTCCAATGATCTTCTGAAATCATTACATGTGAACCTTCTTGCGCTTGAGGACTCTGCATAGATCCTTTATGATTTTTTTTGCTTTTCTGGCAAGTAGCAGGGCTGTCTTATTTTTGCAATTTTATAGGAATCCCAATATTTCTTTTTGGGGATCCCATCGGGCATCTCCACGCTCTAGCTTTTTCTCAGATGCACTATCTTTTCCTCCTTCATGGCTGAGAACCCCTGGGGGAGGGAAAATGTCATGGATCGTGCTGAGCACCGCTCAGGCAAATTGAAGTAGTCCTTGCCCATCCTCTGTTTTGACCACCGCCAGGCAGAAGTTGTCAACGAAGAGGTTGGAAGACATTTCCAACTCCAGAACTAGCCTGTGTCAATTTGCCGGCCTTGCTGAAAACAGGTAGTGTTCCATTGGGTGCACTGGCAACTTTTGACCCTCCCTTACCAAGACGTCAATGATATCTCTACACATCTCTGTTGTTGCTGAGAAGTACGGGGGGCTCTCTGTCCATCCCATCTGTAGGGTGGAGGGAACCACAATCTTTATTGGTGTTAGATCATTGTGCTGCAGGAGTATGCAGCAGAAGTTCCACTTTTGGGAGTCCTCAACAATCATCCTCCAAAAGCCATCTGAGAGATCAATTTTGATGAAGTGTATAATAGCCTCCAACGGAATTCTATCCATGTACTGGAAGATCTGAGGTAATACTTGTCCCAATAACTTGACTGGAATCTCAGGTGCCAGCTTTTTTGTAGTGTCATTTACTGGCTCCTGTAGGGCTATTTGCTTACGTTTCCATCTCTCCTTTTTGTTCCTAGGTTGACATTTCCTATAGACAGGAAATGACAAATCCAATATCATCCTGCCCCTAGGTTTTTGTGGGGAACCACTGCCAGAGGGGAGAGCTTGGTGTTTGCTGGGAGGTTGTCCTTGATGTCCTCCCAATTTACTACCAACAAAAAACCTGCCTTAACTTGATACTCGATGTTCTCGTGTATTAGGTCAATATTTTTGTCTATCTTAGTACTAACATGGTCCCCTTTTTCCAGTGCAGTCTCTATGGCTTCACTGGTCTAAGGTTTGCTGCAGTCTACTGGCACTCCTCTCTCCCACTCCTTCAGGGTATCCACAAATGGATGAAGGCTTGCTAGAGCCATCAGGTGCATCAGGCTCTTCCCTTTTTGGGGCCAGTCTGTCTTACCTTGTGCTCCAGCTGCAGGGGAGTCAGCTGGGAGCCGTCTGACTGGTTTGACCTTGAGACCCTTTTTTTGATTTTTGGTCTGAAAAAGGGAATCCAATATGAATATTCCTCTGGCAAACTTGGCGCTTTATGAAGTTCCCGTTTTTGGTCCCTTTTGGACACAGGTTGGAGTACTACCAGTCATGAGCTGCCTTGCTTTCTCTTCAAACTTAGTTTCTGTTTGTAGGGCTCAGCCGCCTTCTGTAACGTTGCCACAATTACTTGAGCTCTGGCATCCGTAGGCTTGGCTTCTAGGTGTTGGTACACGCATTGGGCATTTTCAAAAGCCCCGAACAGATTCAATTCTAAACAAGTACCTCTTGCTCCTATTTTCAGGTCTGTGTATTTCACTGGTGGATCCACCAAATTCATTAAGGCACCAATAGTTAGCTGAGGGTACTGTTTCTATAGGGACTGTGTCACCTTCTCAATGAGAGGGTGTACATGCACCTTAAACATACTTCCTCAGTCCATGGATCCTCCTCCAGGTCCTTTTACTGTTGCCAAAGGAAGTAACCTTCCATGGGGTCTTGCGCCCCTTCACTGCCTCATTCTCCATAGTATGAAGGAGGAGGTGGGGGCAATCTAAGGAAGGATAGAACCTATCTACTGGACAATGCTCAGTTTTTAGTATGGTCCCATTTTTGAGGAAAGTGGCAGTATACATTAACCTGGAGATGGTAACAGCTTCCCTAGTTCCCATTGTGCAGCCTTGGAGAAAACCGCCATGAGTCATGCAGGATGGACCATAGGACCTGGAGCACCTTTTGTGGCCCGATACTAACGTAAACATCCACCTTCAGGTGTAAGGCTCTCTGTAATTCAACCACCTCCTTAAAGTGGTGACTCTCTTTTCCTACCACTTCCTACAGCAACTTGTGATAGTTGGCCAGCAAGCACATCAACCCAATGTAATTGGTAGGTGGTACCACTTTTACATCACTGGTGACTTCCATCATGTCAGAAGGGGGCGTGCTGGTGGCTTGCTGTACTGCATCCTGTCTCTTGCATTGGGATCTCTGCACAGCCAATGCTGTAAACAATACCGTGAACAGGGACAGACCTGTGTGGCATTCATCAAATTCCGCCTCTCCAGATTTCACATCCTTTACTAGACTTGATGACACAAATATTCTGACAGGGTTGTCAGAATCCAGCAAGACCCTCAACCTTTTTCGTAGTTGATGTTCTACTATGTCTGAGGTCCTTCTTTCTTCAGCAATGGCTGCTAATAAGGTGGGAGGGTCCTCTCGTTTGGAGAGACTACATGCCGCCTGGATGTGTAATTTTTCTGAGTCGGTATATCTTATTGTCTTTGCCTCACTGATTCATGCAGTAACTGCTTTAACAGTTTCCAAGGCTTGGCCATATGCTGCCTGGGCATCAAGCACTGGACCACATATCCCACTTTGGGAAGAGAGGAGGGTATTTTCCCCTAAAGCTAATTTGCCTCCTTTTTTTTTGAGTGACGCATTCATTTGAAAAAAACAGTCTGTCATCTGTCCTAATTTGTACAGCATGCACATATTTTTTGTAAATCCATCACTTGAAAAAAAAACAATCGGAAGAAAAATACAACTCACAGATAGACTTAATTTTGTTCAATGAAACAATCAGAATAAGAGCATCTGTTGGTTGATTCAGGGATTTTCTACATTTTTTTATGGTCTCTTTCTAACTTATTTTATATCTCCTTCACTTTTTAAATGCATGAAATTAAAATCAAAGTAGCATTAGGACCACAAAAAAAGCACAATTCCTCCAACAAAATAAGATGCAAGTCAGAAATAAAAAACTAAGCTATATACTAATTCAAGGCAAGCTAAATACTAATTCAAGGCATACAACATACTTTATACCTCTGTCTCATGAAAATCAACTTCATCCCTAGCATGAGTTCCTGCATACAAGGCAGAAGATATTTTGTCTGGAGTAACACTATTATTTTGTTCTTCTGTACCTTCATCTTTTGCCTGTGTATTTTTAAAATGTGCTTTAATTCTAGCTGCAAACGGCTCCTCTGTTTCTAGATTAGGGTTGTAGTTGAATCTCATTACGGGCTTTAAGTTGTGGATTCAATTTTTCTGGACGTTTTTTCTTTGCAACTTTCTCACCAAAAGATTCCAATAAACTTTCATTGTATCTAATCAAAAGCTCTTCCCTCTAGTGAATACTGCCCTATGCCGGTGCCCACGGCATGTTGGGTTGCGACAATCAACTCAGGTATTACACAAGAGACAAGAGAAGACTTGTTGTTTGGTAATGTAAATTAATTATGACTAGTTTAAAAGGATTCTATTTTTGATACTTTTATTTTTGGAGGAAAGGTTAGTAACTGGTAAAACCTCCAACTGCCACGTAACAACATTCCTTGAGTGATGGTGACATCACAACAACGGCACGACCATCTGCCGATGGTGACATCACAACAACGTCAAGACAAACTATCACCAACAATCTGCCACGTCATCATCATCCATCTGTCCACTTCACCATCGTCTGTCCAACTGACCCTTCTGTGCATGGATGAGCGTATTAGCACTATCATTAAGGATACAACTCACATAGTGAGGTATAGTGCATTTTCCCCCATGATCGAGCTATGGGAGTGCTGGTTTATAAATCGTCTTGCATATGGCTTAATAGGTAAGCAATCTACTGAAGAGTTTTCATCTTTGGTAGTTATGGTAGAATACAGTATCAAATGCTGTAGCTTTGAAAAAGGAACAGTGTAAGTACCGTATCCTGTAGAAGCTAAACGCATTTGTTACAAATTGTACTCAATTGTAATATAGAATTTCTTCTATTATTAACTACAAGTTGCAATGGATTACGAGTGTTTATGGGTAGAGTTCTTTCTGAACCAGAAGCATTGCTTTGGCATGACTGGCTTGTTTTGTCCTTTGTACCTGCATCGTGTACAATGTATTGGTCAATAAATGAGTCCAATTCGTTTTTGCCATTGGTAAGTACAAAAGTCTAAGGCATTTGTTTGTTAGTCTTGGTTATTGTTATAGCTGTCCTACTCACGACTTGCGTGTTCGGTTACAGTATCAATGTCCGGCCTACTTACCGTTGGTTTTCAGCTTGGTTACATTCCGTATATATTGATATACATATAATAGGTATATTTGCTTTCTAGCATAAGTACTGTTATTGTTATCCGATTCCACGGATATTCTGTAGCACTTGTCGTGTAAGATTATTACAGAGTTTGCTAGACATAGTTTTTGAATGTACTATTGCTAGATAATAGTATTGTTGTCCTTATCCAATATCTACACATATTTTTGTAGTGCTAATTGTATATGATTATCATATAGATGGCTAAGTATATTTTTTAGTGTACTAATGCTAGATATAGCAATTTTATGTACTATTGCCCAATATAGTGTTTTCTGTACTTTTGCCAACGTTGGTTTGTGTAGGTTCTTGTAGCAGAATCTACTAATATAGTATCTAGTTTTGAGAACTATAGTTTATTGTTGAGTTGGCATTTCCAGAACAGTAATTACGTATGTAATTTACCGTTGTTAAGATTATACTGATACTGTTGCACTATTTATCATTTAATATTGCACAAGGTGTGAGGATTTCTCCCCCATGATTAAAGTGTCAGGATTAGTATTGCCAAGTTTCCTGTAGTGTTGATATGGCGTATAGTCAATAGACAATGTAGGTCTTGTTTAATTTATCTGGACAAGTACTGTCTGCGTTCGGATTGGACATTTTTTCTAAATTTCATGTTAGTTTTACATGTAATGTGGTCGTAAAATGTTTGCACGACAAATCATGGATTTGTAATCATGTATATTTCGTTGTACCTTCTTTTCGTAAGAAAGATTGTCTCGGTGTGACTGTACGGATATTTGTGTCTTTGTGTTGATATCACATATTGTAAAGGATTAATGGCACGTAGTTTATAAAGAGAATTTGTAATTAGAATTTATGAATTGTTTGTATTGTTGAAGGTGTTTTTGATTGTTTTTTTCTTTCTAAGTATTATTGTGATGATAATCTACTATCAATGTGAGTGAGAAGATTGGACAAGAATAGTAGCTTCTCGGTATGTTTAGTTATTTTTTGTATGCAGTGTTTCTTCTTGTTTTTATTGTTTGTAGAGTTTGCTGTTACATGTACGTACTTTTATGTAAAATTTTATTTGTATGTAAATAGCCATTGTTTTTGTATTGGCGTTTTTACAATTAGGAACAATGTTTTTCAAAATACGCTTAATTAGTACTTGAGTTATTCACAGTAAGTGTACGTGATTCGTTTTGTAGTACGTTTGATTTTTGTACAGTATTGCCTTCCTGTGTTATACCAGGTACTTGTTTTTATGTTAGGTTACTAATTATATTTTGTTAGTAGTTATCTGGCAGAGTATTTAGACGTAAATTTATTCTTACCAGGTAGAATAAGAGTAGCAATGTTACCGCATGTAATAATTATTGTATTGTTTCTGCCAAATGTTCTATTTGTATAGTTGATCTAATGGTGGGTTTATTATTGTTTATTGTATGGTATTTGCGTAATGAATTATGTACGGTGATGTCATTCTTTGGACATGCATATTTTTTTGTATTATTTTTGTGTACAGTACCTTTTGGTATTACTGCAATTTCATTTAGATGTCGGAGTATTTTTTATCGTGAAAATTTCCTTGATTTGTATCATTCGGAATATTTATTTGATTGTGAAATTTTTCTTTATGTGTAAGTGTACTGTGATGGTGTGCTATAATAAGCCCATTTGTTAGATTCAGTACCTTTGTATAGTTTGTGTGGTATGTTTGGATTATTTTGTTGAACTGTTAAGTACGTGTCTGCTCATTTGTTCAGAATAATTTGGTAATAATTTATCAGGGTTGAATATAGTTTGTAAACCACAGAACTGGTATGTGTTTGGTTATAGTGGAGTATCTAAGTATTTGCTTAGTATCTCTGATATAGTTGGTTGCATACGGAACCTGTTTGTATTCAACTATATTGCAGTATCGTAAATTTGTTGGTTGTTAAACTATGGCTAATAGTTACTAGTTTATTGTACTAGTTAATTTTTGCATAGAATTTTTGTACAAAACGAAAATTTTATTTTTCTATGGTAGGTAGTATTGTAAGAGTATCTCTCTGATGATATCGAATGTCATTCGGAGAGTTCTTTTTGATTGATTGTTAAGTCGGACAATTCTGGTTTACGACTAGAATTGTTTAAGTCTCGTACTTCTCTACATTAGTTGTATACTGCTATCATAGTAGTGATATACTTTAGGTTAGATCTCGTGTTTTAAATATCCTACTACTAGCTTCAAACTTATGAACTATGCATCGTGAGTGAACATGACCCAGTAGTTTTTATTACTACTGTTCATGATACTAGTTTAGATAACGGGTTCCTTTTCTTGAGAGTATTATCATGATCCACTAGTTTAGTGCAATCCATACTGTTTTTGCAGTACTGTACATACTTGATGTAGGTTTACTAAGTCAATTCATGTTGATTGTTGGTATGTGTTGGTACAGAGTACTCACATTCCAGTTGTTTGATATTGACCATTTCTTCGAATCTCCACAATTTCGATTTGTTGTACTATTACTGCCCTTATGATACTTAGTATCTTACAGAAAGTAGTTGCTGTATTCACGATCTACAGTATGTAGTATAGTTTATGTTGTTGGTTGTTGGCAGTACTGATTATATGGTACTATAGTATTGTGTTTGGTCGTACTATCGTAGCGACTTACACTAACTTGTTTCCTAGTATGAATTACCGTATATTTTACTATAGGTTTCTACTGGAGTTATTGATCTAGTTGGCTTTGCTGTGTGACAGAGACTTATTGCCGCCCTAGCGTAGGCCTTCATACTGGTTCACATAGAATCCAGATGGAAAGAACCGTCTTCATTTCTGAAGTTAAATCCCAATGTCAAAAGAGGGAGTAACGTTACTATGCCCTATGCCGGTGCACACGGCATGTCGGGTTGCGACAAGAGAAGACTTGTTGTTTGGTAATGTAAATTAATTATGACTAGTTTAAAAGGATTTTATTTTTGATACTTTGATATTTTTGGAGGAAAGGTTAGTAACTGGTAAAACCTCTATTAGTCAGGAAAACTGCCACGTAACAACATTCCTTGAGTGATGGTGACATCACAACAACGGCACGACCATCTGCCGATGGTGACATCACAACAACGTCAAGACAACCTGCCACATCATCATCGTCCATCCATCACCAACAATCTGCCACGTCATCATCGTCCATCTGTCCACTTCACCATTGTCTGTCCAACTGACCCGTCTGTGCATGGATGTGCATATTAGCAAAATCATTAAGGATACAACTCACATAGTGAGGTGTAGTGCAAATTCCTATCTTTGATAACCTCATAAACAAGACAATTGAACCTTGCCAAGCCTTCAGGTTTTCATCCATCAAAGCTTGAATTGCCATCTCTCTCATCATTTGTGTACAAAGACTTGATCTGCTTCTCTTTGTGATATTGTACTTTTTTTTTACTGATGTTGTTTTGATTTTGCCCATCCATTTTCAAGAACTAACAAGGCAAATGCTTCATCAGAAACAGTAATCAAAGAACCGATAGGTAAGTTTTTGTGCACAAGTTTTTCCATTTCGTTTTGGCTGCAACACATTTCAAGATGCAGTCATAAAAGAAATAGTAGTCATTGTTCTTGTTCCTCCTAAGATTCATTATATCTGAAAGACTAATTTGGGAATAACTCTCTAACAAAAGTAAGAGTAAACAAATTACAACTTTGTATAAACCAAAATTAATAAAATACAGCATTAACCTTTTGATACCATGGTTCCTGTTTTTTTTAGGCATCCTTTTTTGGAAGAAGTTTCTTTGTCCAACTTTCCTTGTTCCCAATCTTTTTTTGTAACATGAAAAGGACTTGTTCCTGCATACCATACTGCACATCTGATCTACGAATATTTAGAGCATACTTTACAATTTTCTTGTATGCATTCCAAAGGTCTCTTGGATTCACTTTTTTTGTGTTTGTAAGAAAGAGCTCTTCTTCCAAATGTATGTTTGTTACTTAAGTCTTCAAATTCTTCAGTGGACTTAGTAAATTTAATATCATGAAAAATAGTATACTTTACATACCTTCTGATCTGTGCTTTGATATTGTCATCTACTCCAACTGAACTATGAGAACTTGACAAGTTGACTAATAATTGCAGTTTTTCTGTCTGCTCCTGCTGAAATTTGGCCTTCAGCTCATTGTATTCTGCAATAGTAACACTATCAGAACTTAAACTCATACCTTTTCATAGGTGTATACATTAGGTGGCGCCATGATGCCAAGTGTAGAATGACAACAATCCACCCTGTACACCAAATCAATCAATGATGTGTATGACAGTTGTCAATGATGTCCAATGACAGTGTCAACCAAGACAACATCACTTGGGTTGTGTTGGAATGCAAAAAAATACTTCATTTTATGGTGCGGCTATATTTGTTCAAATTACATGTTGGAATCATGTAGAATCTACATGGAATGTATACCAAATAATGTAAAAAATATTTCTCTAGTGTATTTAGAATCATTTAGCCATTTTTTTTGTATTTTATATTTATATTTTTATTACCAAAAAAATATGCATAAAAAAAATATTTTATTATGATTAAATAAAAAAGTTATACTGTCATTTTAAAGAAAAAATTGGAAAAAATCCACATATTTCACAATGATGACAAAACGTTTTTTTTCAATCAATATCTTTAACCACACCCTAGTTGTAAGATTCGAATTTTACATCATACAACACGCATCAGTGTCACCAGTGCTTGACTGAACAAAATCTAATCATTAAAGATCATAATTGCAACTGATCACTCTGTTAGGGGTCTCATTTGAAAGGTAATTTAACCACAATGATAATGGTATGTGTGTTGTTTTATGGTTTTGTATATCAGTTGAGAAATTGCAATCATCATTGCAACAATTTTTTGTCATTATTTGTCTTCTTTGCTCACCATGATGGAGCTGCTTAGTACATTTTGCATAGAATTTTGACTGCAGCAAAAATACACAAATAACATTTTTTCTAGACTTTGCACCAACTCATTTTTCACCTCTGTTTTGTTTCACCTCTGTTTTGTTATCATCTCTTGTTCATCTTTTTGAATAATCTCTTTATATCTCCAAAAGCAAGAACATCATTGCCATTTGTTGGATTGTTACTTCCGATTTGACTTCAGTCCACCATTTTTAGGTTTTTATCAATTGTTTGTCTCATACAATTTGACTTTCCAAACAGATAACACTCAAGTTGTCTCAAGATCAAGCGATCCTCAAGAACATTGATGTTGTTAGTTGTTTGTTTTCTAGCATTCATAACATGATCAATTTCCTTCCTGAAGTTCTCAATTCATTACAATTAGTGAAGTGAAGTATCAGAAATCATAGCACAGAGTCCACAAGAGAAGAATTTCTGTTACTTGGTAACGTTTTTTTTCTCAAGTGTCTCGTGGTATATCAAATCTTGGCTTCTGATTTTCTCAAAGCAAAGACTCTTTATTGTGGGCTATTGCGAACACAATTCATTTGTTTTGTAGGTAATTGTATCTTATCACTTGGATTTTTCAGTGAACAATTATCTTTACAGCATTTGAATTTGTCCTGGTATCTGTTAAAATTTCATTTTAGCATTTTGTATCTATTGAGAAAATCTCATGATGGATTTTGAAAGTTTCTTTGTGTCATCCACTTGAAAAAACGTTTGTTGAATAACAGCAAGGCAACCACTGAGATCTATGAATTCCCACTGAATGATCTTCTTGACCACAGCTCCCAAGAAATCATTGCTTCGGAATTTCTCTAATGTTTAGCATCAAGAGAGCATGCAAAAAACAAGGCAGGCAAAAGGAAAAAACAGTTTAGTGTTTCCATTGTTCACAGTGCATATTTCTTTGATAAAATGGAAGGCATTCAAGTTGAAAAAAGTGAAGGTAATCCTACAAACAAGGTGCCTCTGTCTAAAGTAATAGCTGACAGAATTAATCTTTTCTTCCACAAGATTTTCATACATCCTGGAAAAGGTTGGTTAGAAGAGCCAACAGACTTGTCTGCCTTCATCATCCTTCATGAATCACCACCTCCAGGAACTTCCCAAGACCCCAAGGTTTATTTTCCAAACATCCATATTTTGGGTTGCCTTGCTTACTTTTCCACTGACAACAACACCTTCTTGAACTGCCTTGCTGTTAATTCTTTTGACAAGCCCCGGCTTTTTATCCCAAGGGCACAAACAAACTCATGGCTTGCAAGGAAACAGGAAGATGTGATCAAAAGTAAAGCAATGAACATTTCTACCAGCAAGATGCTTTCACTTTCCAATACAGGAATTGGAGTATTTTTACTGAGTATTTGCCAACATGCATTTGGTTAGACTTAAAAACCAGTGCATACCTTCACAACATGATTTGGCCTGTTAAGTTCATTTATGGGTTGTCTGAAGAATTTGTCAAGCACAAAGTAAATGGCAACGAAACTTTCAAAAATTGGACTGTATTGAAGACCAAAATCATTTGTGTCAGTTGTGAAGAGAAGGATGATGAAATTCTTCTTGATTTGCAATGCATCTATTGTTTAAAATCTTGTCATCCAAAATGCTGTCAAATGCTAGACATGGAAGACAAAGCATGTGTACGTTGGCTGTATGGCAAAACGAAGCATGATAACTTACATCCAAAAATGGTTGCAATAAGTGTGATCTAGAACGAGTAGCCCCCAATCAGTGTGCATGCAGTATAAACTCACATTTTGATGAAGCATCCAAAATTGTTTGTGTTCTGTGTAAGAAACCAACAGTGCATTTTTATTGTGGTGACATTTTGAAGTGTACTAAATGCCGCAATCCTTGTCATGTAGACTGTGCAAAGTGGCTGCCTGAAAGAAGGAAACAGAGTCAATTTCATTGTGTTCCACTTTGTCATGGATGTCAGTTGGAATTCATACTAAATTTGGATGTAAAAACTTCACATAGAAGATTGAACCGAGAGCTGAACAAACAAAAGGGCAGAACCAAGGAAGAAACCTTTCAAGCAGGATATGATTGCAAGATAAGTGATTTTGCAAGCTATACATGAGGCAATCCTTTTCTTGTGAGTGAGATAGAGGCTCATGTGGAAGAGGAAAATGCAGAATTTGATTGTGTTTGTCACAAGGTACCACCAGTAAATTCTGTTCAAATGTACAAGTTTCTGAATCCACCAAAATCTATTGAAAAAATACCTGCCAGTAACCAATGAATCTGGCTTCCAACAAAGCTGAAGGCAATTTTTCCAACAACATTAATTGCACTTGATGCTCTTTGCTTATGGAAAAAAACTTTTTTGAATGATGCAATCATTGGTGCCTACATTTCTGTGCTGAATTCCATTACTGTATTAAATAGGAATGCTCTTTTTATTCCTCCAACTACAAGTTCATCATGGCAAAACCCAGCCTACAAAAAACCACCTGCTAATAAAAAGTACCATGAAAAATGTGATAACCGTGGAAATATTAAGCATCTTTGTGTTGATCCTGCACACACATTTGGAAGAAGGTTTTTGATATCTGAAGCATTCAAATTAGGCTACAAGAAAGTATATTTTCCTTTGTCACCTGGTGGTCAAATTCATTGTGATTGGTGTCTGTGTGAAACATAATGTGACACAAATGATGAAACAGGCAAAAGTGAATCATCTTTGTCTTATGACATTGCAGTAGGCGATTCACAAGACTTGTGCAAAATGTCAATCAACCGTAGTACAAACTAATCGTGAGACGTAATGACAGACAAGATGACGTATTGATGTCATCACACAGATAGACACGAACGTGCAGTGATGCACTGCATTCATGCAAACGCTGATGTCACAAGTGAAGCACATTGAATTCCACTCTGCAGCAGAAGCATGATGATCAAAGCTACCCACCGCCTCCTATCCCGCTCAACATTCCAAGTACGGAAGAACAGAATCCAGCTAAAGCGCAGTACACAAAAGTTAGCCTGTTATCAAATCCCGGAGACCAAAACTCCAAAGAGAAGTATACTATGGAGTTCCCATACTTTAGACATTGATCTCCTAGAGAACTACTGGACTGGCTCAATAATCTGGACCAAGTGATTTGCGGTCAACCTATCATGACCGGGCCTGCTCACTACTTGATGGCACATGCATTTTTTCCCACTTAAGGTGCTCATGAAGCAGAAATGCTATATGTGCCAATTCCTCAGGAAGCCATATGAACTAATGTCCAAAGAGTACCAAGCTGCTCTTCACACACTTAATGGCTACTTAGAGAAGTTCCCTGGAGCAGACAAGAAT